>JAAAKO020038553.1:0-12401 GCA_010015015.2 Bolitophila cinerea
CTCCACTGCTGCGGAAAGCATTAGATATGCTTTCCCACCTTCCAGACAGTGTTTGATTGCTGCATATCTGTCCAACTCTAGTCCGCAATTCCTTGCAGAACCGTTGCTTTACCTCAGGGAAAAATATAAAATAATCGGTATAAATACAATAAAAAATAATAGTATTATTATTTTTCATATATAAAATACAATAAAAAAGAAACCTTATAAAATGTATTTAATAGTTTAGCAATTTTCTTGAAAATATCCGTTAAAAAAAGCAAAAATGCTCTAACCTTAAAATGTTCATTTAAAATCTTAAAATATGCAAAATAGGTAGAAACAAGGGTCTCATTTGATTTGAAATTCGATTTACTATATTTTATTGCCCTTAAAGGCAAGTTTAAATGTACACAGACAAACATGTATTTACATCTTTATCCTGGCTCTAGTTATGATGTATAGAGCAGAGGTATAAACCGGACAGCTGCAGCCGTCTGGCCACCGATTTTTAAAATTTTCTTCAGCCGCCTGCCACTGGTTTCTTTTTTTCTCTAGCCGGCTGGCTGCTGACTGAGAAACAACGCGGTTGACTGTGATCGGAAGGAATCCGGTTGAATCTCAGCCAGACTAAAGATTTTCATCTGCTATAAATAGTAGGTACCAAGTTTTCTCATTTAAACCTACAATACACTATAATACTTAATATACACTATACACTGGGGACTGCCCTAGGTTTTCCACGTGATTCCCCAGGTTTTACCGGGATTTCCCCCCATCTAAAAAACACTCTAAGCACAAATAATAATTATTTCTGGTGATTTTGGAGGATTTCCAGTAATTTTCCGAGATTTTCTAGAATTTCCCCGGATTTCCAGGGATTTTACCGAGGGTTTTTGTTGATTTTCGGTTTCCCAGAATTTCTCAATATTTCAAGACAGTGAGATATTCCGAGCTTTTCCCGGTTCATTCTCGGGATATTTCTCGGGATTTCCCAAGGATTTCCCCAGGATTTCTTCGTAATTTCCACGGGATTTTTTTTTTCTCCCGATAAAATCCCAGGCAATTCCCTTTGAAATCCAGGAGAAAACCCAGGAAAATCCTACTAAAATCCAGAAGAACTCCCGGAAAAATCCCTATATTTAGAATTTAGCAATTAGAATTTTACCAAAGAATATATGGAAAATATAGAACATTTACCTGAAAAAGTGTAGGAAAAAAGATCTTACGTCACCTCCCCCTCCCTTAAATTGCCGTTTTGAAATGTCGATTTTACTTTGTAGCTACGTCTTTTTCACATGGTGGAGAACTCATTAAACATTAGTATGTGTTACCTACGTTCCGGTAAATCCCGGATTTTCTTTTATATTTTGGGCACAATTCATCTTTAAAATGCATGATTGTAATTATCGATGGATTATCTGATGATAAATATGTATGTCCGGAAGTAAATAAAACCGCTAGCCGAAAAAAATCGGCTTCAGACGTTTAATTTAAGGGTCTAGCCGGCCGCCGATATTTTTTCATCGGCTAACACCTCTGGTACAGATTACAATAAAAAGTCGTATGATATGGTTTAATAATCATGTATTTCATTTGGAAGTTAATTAAATAATGACAATACAGTTCAAAATAATATATGATCAAAATATATATTTTAAAAGTAGTAATCTTTGTTTTATATATTTTGAAAGTATTAGCTATGTTTACACGGTTTAAAGGTCAGCCAATAGCTCCCAATTATCTACCATTAGGTTTTCTATTATATTCTTATTCCATTCCTATGTAGGATATAGGAGCCGGTGTACGTTATTTTACGGGTTCACACGATTGGTCAGATCATGGTTAATGTGTTGATTACGCTGAACTGCTGCAGTTTTAAAGCTTAATTTGTTCGAGCGGTCGCAACACATCCCCGATTGTCAGGAGTCGTAATTTGCCTTAAAAGCAACTCTAACAGATTTTACAAGGCAAATATGAAATGTGAACTGGCTCCATCTAGACAAACAAATCGAATAGTTAGTCCAGAACTGCCAGAGCTGTATCTTGCCGCTATGTCTCCGACCAAAGCAACTCTTACTTGTTAGCCTACACCTAAAATTCCGTGGCACCGTTTACATATTTATTATGCAGGCCCTATAAACGGATAAAGTTTCGTGGATGTGGTTGATTCTCTGACAAAATGGCCTGAGATCTTTATGACATCATCAACAACTGCAGCTGTCACAATCGACCTTCTTCGGGAACTTTTTGCAAGACAATAGTACTTAGTTTTAATAGGAAGCGTTTGCAATTTTTTGTGCCGAAAATGGGATACATCGCACGTTTTCGCACCGCCATATCATCTACAGTCAAATGGACAGGCGCAAAGGTTCATTGATACACTGAAAAGTGCCCTTCGGAAACTTGAGGGAGAAAGAAGTATGTCGGAAATACTATAGACATTTCTTCTCAACTACCGATCTACACCAAACCCTAGTGCACCAGATGTTAAATCACCAGCTCAAAAGCATTGTATTATTTGGCCTTACAATCCGAAAATCTTTAGAATTGTTACTTCTATATTGAATGAATAAATGGTCAGTTGGTTTCGGCTGTTGACGTCACTTTAAAAAAACAATCGAAATCATTCAACCACTTCCGATCGATTCACCCAGACATAAAAGACACACTTAACCATTCAGGAAGAAGAATAGAACTTAAATGAAAAGGTTTTGTAAAACACTGGACTAATCTTTCATCAAACGCATTCTATCTGACACCGCTGGACTGTACATTTATTTATTAGACTTTATGGAACTGCTTCAACTATGGGACTCTCTCGATAAAAAAAAACTCTTATCATCTAATGCTGTACTTGTGAAGTTTGAATCTTTGGTGAAGGCCTTGGTTGTTGTTCTAAAAGAAGAATTCGGTTTTCGCCTCAACCTCGAAAAATCTAAATTCGACATGACATCTCTACATTGAGATCGTTTCTTGGTGGCCTCACGTACTATGGATCGTTCCTCCACCAAATGCGAATATTAAGATCTCCTTTGGGCGAACTTCTAAAAAAACGATACATATTGGAACTAAACTAAAAGCTGCCCAAACGCTTTCTTACATGAACAAAAATATTTTCCAGTCAAATCTTTTACTGGCACACTTTGATCCATATCAGGAGATCATTGTTGCAGCAGATGCATCAAGTTCCTGACTCACCATTTTGAAAGTAACTGAAAGTGAAGTCGCAGTACGTCATCGAGTACACGACTGCTTGTTGATTAATCTAGAGAGCATGTCTGCATGGCCAAAATGCAAATGTAGAAATGAGCTGGTTCAAAATGTGTTTTTTTTTGCGGCATTTGATGGACCACTTTTAAAACACAAATTACCACTAATAATTTTGATTGACCACCCTCGCTTAAAAAGTTATTCCAAAAAAGGTGTAGGTACGATCTTCTCTCGTTTACACCATAGACATCCAAAACAAAATAATAAAGAGAAAATATGACGAATAGATTAGCATAACAAAATTTGCATTGTCTCAAAAAGTAATTCAAAAATAAACTTTTGAAAAGATTCAACATAATCTAAAATACAAAAAAGTGTCTTATAAAAAGATACGTCTTTCATTAAAAACAAAAGTTTGGTATCTGTATTCTGCATACATATATCTTCTCACTCCCATTATCATTCCAAGACATTCAATGGAAATTATTTACAGATTCTAAATAATTTTAAAATGTCTCCTTCACGTCTGAATGTTGATCTCGTAATCTATTTAAAATCTTACATGTAGTCCATATATGTACATATAATAATATATGTATACGGTATACTGAAATAGGTCACGCAAACGACACAAGCGGAGAGGAGAAACCCTTCGCGACGGTTCCTCCTCCCACTTCCCATGAAATGTGTATTTGAATATATATTTTATCTTAAAGTCTGCATATTTTACTGTATAGTAGTATATGTAGTATATACGATTATATATATTACATAAAACAGATCCAATGCCGATAAACTATATTGTCATTCAACCTGACATTCTACAAACATTTATATTCAAATTAATCGATTTCGCCATGCTGAGATTCTTTCTTATATATATAGATTCGTTATGGTAGTGTATGTGTGTGTGTGTGTATTGTAGATAGATTACGTTTGCAATATTTCATGTCTCACTTTTTAAGAGGCTGTCACATGCGCTCTCACAACAAAAAGATATATTATAATAATACAATATTAAACATTCAATGCGCTCTCATTTCGTTTTCAACAACAAGGACCAACAAGGACCATCAAACCGAAGAGCAACTCAGTGTATATATACAGTTCGTTTCGCTTAGCTGCATTGCAATAAACATTTAAAACATACTTTTCTATCAGAGTGTATGTGCTTATATGTATGTATGTGTGTGTGTGTGTTTGTGCTCACTTAAAAATGATGATTTTGAAAAAGCTCGCGATCGTTACTCGACGAGGAAAAGCACACGCACGCTTTTGTCGTTCAGAGCGCCCACCCGTCGCTTGTCTCCATATAAAATATCTACTATTAGCCGGTATCGAGTTTCACAGTCGGGCCTCACCACCGCAAGATGTGGTTGATCAGCGGGCGTCTGCGCGTATATATGTGTGTACCCATTCCCCCTCCCGCCGCGCCGCAGCAATGTGAGAGGGAAATATCATAGTATTTTATACTGAAAATGTTCCTATGGCATTTATTTGATTTTATCGAATGGATACCATAAAATGGCCAACAAAATTATAAGTAATTTTAAAAAACCCCAATAACGTTTTTTTTATATAATTTTCAGAATATATAATTTGTGTGTGCATTTTTCTTAGAATTGAATTCTTTTAAATACTAATAATTTAAATAAATCCTAATAATTTAAATTTCAATATTCCTCTTCGTAATTATTTATAAGCTTTTTATGGCGCAAAAGGTTAACTTTTAGTACTGTAGGTGAGGGTGAACTCTATTTATATTATTTTTTTATTTATTTATTGCGAATTGTACATAACAATAATTTTTACAATTATTTGATGTATATTAGTTAAACAAAATGAGAGTGGGTACAATAAAGATACAAAAATATACAGAGTGTGATAGTATGTGTAGTTGTGTGTGTTATAGAAGCTGTATATATACTAAACGAAAAAGAAAATAAAATAGGTTATACTTGAACCAAGTTCAGATCTGAATAGTTACAATCTTTAAGTTTAAGTTTAGGTCTGTTATCGCTTCTGTGCTTCCCTGCAAATCACAAAAAGGAAATTATGTCGAATCAGAATTTCTGAATATAAAATTGAAATGGAGGTAAAACGAAATTCTGTCGAGTCACAATTTATTATTTGTTAAGAATCTTAGATTCTAGACAGATTTTTAAAATTTTCTTTTAAGAATTTGGTTTATTTTTACCATTAAACTAAATTTGAAAGTTTCCAAATAAAAATATTAAATAATTTTAAGCATGTAGACTATAGAGTATTATATAAAATCCTAACAACACAAAA
Organism: Bolitophila cinerea; assembly: GCA_010015015.2. NCBI lineage: Eukaryota > Metazoa > Arthropoda > Insecta > Diptera > Mycetophilidae > Bolitophila > Bolitophila cinerea. Next base: position 5,485 of record JAAAKO020038553.1, read on the forward strand.
AACGTGCAAGCCCGACACTAATGCTGAGTTTCCACCGGCGCAGCGCGGCATCATTGGAAACGATTGGGTTTGTCATTTGTAGTATGACGATTTGAAGTCATTCTGCCAAAAAAACTCCATATATCGAAATACATTTGGATACGTTTTGGAAACACTTATTTTGACGATCGTCGTATTTGGCACGCTTTAAGTTTTGACAACCATGTTCATCATTTTTTTGCTATTTGACGCTTTTGCTATTATTATAATAAATTTTTGTACAATTCGAATGCAGGATAGTATTACAAATCATCTATTAATTCCACCACCTATCAGGAGACATAACATATAAGAACGTTAAAGAGCAATAAAAACACTATGCGCCGACAATATTAGAATGGTTCGTTGAAATTTGGAGAAGATTTGCTTTGAGAAAGGTTTTTATACCTTAATCATATAGCAGTATGTTATAGTTACAACTTCCTGATAACTAAAATGTTGGTGACAGGATGACATAATAAATTTAAACAATTATATGGGTATCACACAGATTGTCATAGTATACAACATGTTCTCCAAAATTCTTTTAGACGATTAGTTATACCTATGGAAAATATATGCAATAAACATGTTTCCGACATTCTGTAAAATAACTTTGTAACCAAATAATTTAGGTGAGCATTTCTAATTAAATATCAATTTCTTCACGTACAAATAATAAGCAGATCGACTGAAGCCATTTAAAAATACCTTTGGTGTTATCAAGAAAAACATGTTTTTGCCATCTTGTAAAAAAAACTTTGTGACCATACAAAAAAAGTTGAGTTGAAAATTTATTATTTATCGATGTCTATCCAGTAAAATTAAGTGGAAGTCGTCTAAAGCCATTTGGGAATGTCTGTGGAGCATTCAGAGAAAACATGTTTTCAATCTGTAAAATAACTTTCTGACCAATCAAAAAAAGTTAACGTAAGCATTTCCAATTATTGGCTATTATTGGCTATTCAGTAAAAATAAATTGGTAATCATCCAAACCCATTTAAGATTATTTGTAAAGCATTTGCTAAACAAATGATTGATAGCAAATTGACAAATATACAAAGTTTTGTTCCATTTAAATTTGCCAACTCCAGTGGGAACAAACATGTCCACCAAATACTTCCTAATTTGTCGACATATGAAATGTCACATTAAATGACATTAATACACTTGGTGGAAACACATGTTTCCACAGCAACAATTTTGACGAAGGTTGTCATCGCTATATGACAACAGTTGATATATTGGGGGAAAGGTTGTCAAATCTTAAATATTGTTTCTATTACCACATTATAAATAAAAATAATTAAAATTAAATAATAAAAAACCATAAAAATGATTTATATTAATCGAAATGCTGAGAAAATTATTCTTATAAAACGGTTTCTCAAAGCTGCAGCACGTAAGACCAATAAATATATCACCCAAAGTATGCAAGACCCACAGAGTGTAAGGCCCAAAAGTTCAGGACCCTAAGCGCGTAAAGAACAAGTGCTCAAAGAGCTCAAAAAGCGTAAATCCCAAAGTGTGCAAGACCCACAGAGTGTAAGACCCAAAATATTTTTACGTTAAATTAATAAAATATTAAACTTTACAGTGTAATTTTTGACGGCTAATATGGGTGCGTTTGAGGGTATTTAAATGAGTATGTTATGGTTTTTCACTATGAAAGCCCAAGAGCAATAATACTGTAGAGTAGAAGTTAGTCAATATTTTTGAAATAAATATATTTTTATTTTGTTTTTTAATTATGATTTTATATAAAACACGAATTTTAATAGTTTGAAGACGATTCAATCGGAAATTTTTTCATTATTATTTAAAAATCAATTAGAAGCAAACATGTTTCTTAGAAAACATGAAACGCACTCATCAGTTTTAAGAATATGACGATCAAAATTACACTGCTATTCATTATTTGGATTCTACACGCTTTGGGCTTAACGCTCTTTGGGTGTTGAACACTTTGGAATTTACGCATTTTGCATCATGCACACTTTAAGTTTTAATTGTTTTGGGTGCTGCACACTTTGGGCTTTACGCACTTTGGTTTTTGTATATTTTGGGCCATACACACTTTGAGCCTTGCGCGCTTTGGGCTATAATTATTGTGGGTCTTAAATTTGTGGGCCTTATACAAACTGCACTCCTCAATAAAACTTTATATTAATAATAAAAAAAAAACAAAAAAAGAGAGGCCTAGAGGCCTAACTAAATAAATAAAATTTGCAGACCAAACCATTTTTCTATCCAATCAATAGAAATATTATTTTGAAAAATTGTTTCTTTTTGTATAAATTCTTTTTTTTGTATTTAAAATTTTTAAATTAAAACCTGTGACCTATGAGTTCATTATAATAAATATAGTTAATTAATTATTAAAGATAAAGGAATATTAGCAATCATTAAACATTTGTATGGTCAAGAAGCGTATTCGAATTAGGAGAAAGTTTTTTTCTGAAACAACTTTAAAGTTTTTGATTTAAAAATTATGTAAACAAGTAAAATAATGTTGGTATATTTTATCCAAGGCTAAGATACAACCATTTGCTATTCTTCTGTTTAACTTGTTCACCCTGTATATCAAATCCGATTTAAATGTGTTCATATTACATGAGCTAACATAAATCAGTGAAACCCGAAGCCTGCCCCCGAAAACCTTAGTAATTATTTCATCAAAACCTGCATTTCATAATATAAACATAAACAATACCACCTCACATATATATACTGTATATATATACATATATACAATATACACAATGAATCCCCGGATAACTTCTCTACCGCAATGTCGTCGTCGTCTAACGATCGTGCCTAATTCCCGGAGGCTCAGATCAGCAACAACATTACTGTGTGGTCCTAAAACATACACAATCAAACGCACACACACAAAAAAAAAACTATCAACAACAACAAAACTGCGATCCGCTTTGCGAGCGTGTGTTAATAAAGCTTAAATGCGTTCACACTCGCGACACAAAGAAAGGTTTTTTGTGCGTGTGTGTGTGTGTGTGTCTCGTGTAAATACCGACGGAAAAAAACACTGAGATCCAAAGTTTAGTATGCACAAATGTATGTACGGAACCTTGACATTGAAATCACACTGCACACAGTGATCGTGCGTTGAATTCTAAGCCGAGGATTAAATTACTTTGAAAATGGATTTACATAATGAATATGTATAATTGTATATACGATTTTGTGAATAAATCGTTTAAATGCTCTATATATTTATTCAGATACCTGAACAAAAAAAACACGAACAGGAGCAACTTTAATAAATGCTTCACGGAAACGTGTCGCCCCGTCGAGTCGCGTTATTGTCTGCGCCTATGCGCACACATAGCCCTTTGTGCGCATGGCATTACACTTTTTTTTTGTAGGTACACTATTATTCTTTGAGAATATACCCCGTTTTTTTGCAGAAGCTCTATTCATGTTCCGTTTTCTCGCAATATTAAGAAGATAGATTAAAAGTAATGTCTCCTGCAATAAGAGAAGATATTGTATAGTTGGTTTTGTTTGTGCTTGTTTGTGTTATGTTTGTTTTTATATGCCGACAATTCGTCGGCGGCGCGTTTATATACAGATGCGGAAAACAACAACCGGACATGCTGATGATGCAGTTTCCACAATATATACCGCTATTCGGCAAAAATGTGTATGTGCAGCTTGCATATTATATTTAGTATACTTGTGCATAGAGACTGCATTGTTCCCGAGAATTCTATGCAAGCGCATGGATGAAATGCACAATATTGTTTTTTTTATTTCGGAACTCGGCTGCTCAGCGACCGGTTAGAATTAGATGACACAAATACAAACACAGACACTCGCTGTTCTTGTTTTTACTATGCTGACGCATAAAGAAACTATGCACACGAAGCATATATATATATATATACAATGAATGCATCGCATTCATAGTAACATAGATTAAATCGTCATATATACTAATTGAGAATAACCGCGCGTACTATAGGAATTGGAGCACACACATTAATTTGGAACGAAATTCTTAATCCACAACACGCTCTACAATTTACATATTATTTATGGAACAATTTGTATAAATATTATTTAATTATGTATATATATTTAGACATATTTATAATGTATATGTTGCGAGAATTTCAGCTTCAAAAATGTACCGCAGTCTTATGCTTAAAAATATCAATGAAATAAATTACAATGTATGTAACTTTCCATTTCCCATGATTTCACGAAAATATGCATTATGCATATTTATGGGACATTTAATTCTGGTGGCATTAAATATATATTTCTGACAATAAATCACAAAATGAACGCCCGAGAAAAATTAAATGACTCAGAGCGCCAAGCTAACGAAAGATACACACATACAGCGATATTTCACTCAAAAGTCCGGCGAAAATGTATATTGTACATAAACATAAGCCTAAGACAATTCAATTTGGTTATTTATACGTTGGCATGGGTAATGTATAATTGTATATTATGTCTTATATGCATATCTTGCATTTGTGTAGGAGAGAGAACGCGTCGCGTGCCGTATGAAACTGCATAAGCCACACGCGGCACGCGGGAACAATTTCATTTGATACACTGGCTCGGGCGCAGCGTACACTTACCCAGAATATACTATATTCACAATTATACATACACTATAAATTGCATCTTGCATATATGCCCCTTTAAAATATATGAACATGCATGTCGTGTAAATATCCGAGAGCATGCCGCGCATGCTCCTCCGTCTAACTAAGACGTATATACAGTGTGTCACGTAAGTCGACGTCAACACTTGGAGGCCAGATCATGGTCATGACTGAAAATGTAAAATACCCAACTATAAAGTGTGCCCAAAAAAAACAATATTGTACCTCGGATTCTACTGGAATCCAGTTCTAAATTAATAGAAACTCGGATTTTTTTCCTTCTCTGTTTTAGCTGTTATAGTTGTTGTTGTTTCTGAGAAATTCAATTCAACAACAATTTTAATTTTTTTCTCAAATTAAATTCGAGAAATACGATAGATTAAACTTGGAGTTATAAACGTTTTTTTGATAAGGCTTGATTTGACTTATGTACATGTAAAAATGAACCCACCTCCGAAACTAGGCTTATCATAAGCCGAATTCGAACTAATTTAATTCAGCGTACTGCTAATTTCGTTTTTTTTTTTAATTTTCATTTAAACTAAATTCAGTGAATTCTTTTGACTGTTGTATGCTATTAAAAGTTATATTTTTGTTTATATTTGATTTGCCTAGATTATAACCAACAAATATGTAAGAAAAAGATCAACAATTGATTTAATTTATTTGGTTGCGTACTGTTAAACTTTGTGTGTTTTGTTTGACAGATTAATTAATTCGATTCGAAATAAACAAACTAAATACTACTAGGGAACTCGGATTTCTATAATGCGGAATTGTGGAATTGTCTGCTTTGTTTTATGTTTAAAAATTCTATAATAACAAATGATAATTTTTCTTATTAACAATATTTTTTTCATGGTAAAAAATATTTACTATGGCTGTATAATTATTTTAAGCTCAATAATAATTAAAAATATATAATTTATTTTATGTTACCTAAAAAAATGGTTATTATGACACTTGCAGTTACTCTATACGATATTTACTCAATATATTCCCAACAACTATTTCGGTTTAAATTTAATGATGCTCTATAACCTCCGCAACGTTTCCTGTTTCGTAAAACCGGCTACTTCAGGCGTCTCTCTAGAATATGTACTTGTTCCAGTTCTATTCACAATGTTTATTAGTGATATTTCTCTAGTTCTTCAGAGTTCAACCAAGTACCACATCTTTGCTGACGATGCCCAAGCTTACTACTCCTGCTCCTAAATTTTATAAACATAATAAATAAAAATCTTCACGAATAGTCTTGTGGGTGCGGAACTAATGGTCACCTATATTACCAACAAACACACCGATGAAATTAGTAAAAGCTCTATTTATTACAAATTTCTCTTACTGCAATATTGTCTTCTCATATCTGCTAATGTTTATACAATTTTGGAACGTGCTCTCTGCTCATAAATCTTCTAGAAGTTTTGAATTTCGCTTACGCAAGTATCATCTAGGCAATTTTTGAAAAATAATCTTAGGAAGTCCACTAAAATCAGTTGTTAATTAAATAATTGCCATACATATTTATATATCAAAAATACTGACTAACTCTTCTTCAATCTAAATTGATATTCGTCGCAAGCTTGAATTGGTAAAAGCTTTTGGTAACTTGTTTTTTTTGTAATAGGTCCTAATTTGGAGCTAGTTACCAGCATATTTTATAAATATCGCTTTATTCGACCGTTTTAAAAAAATAGTGTTATTTGTATTCTGTAAATAAACTTTACTAAATTTGTCTCATTTTAAATGTGATGTAACTTGATTAATACATGTTTTTGATGATGATGTTAATAGATGACTGCCTTAATATTTAGAATTATTTTCAAGTCAACTTATTTTATATTTTAAATATTTTTTGTGACATTTTTCCTTTTTATACTTACATTTACAATAAAAAGCGCAGATAATATTTTAACCATTTTTTGAATAAAACCATAGGTTTTTTTTTGTTTATTAAATTTATTTTAACACATTTTTGGTTTTCGAGATGTTACACTTTTATGGTTATACAAAGTATTCATTAGAAACACAAATAAAAATACATATATTCATTTTACCACCATTACTAAATATTTTTTAATATTTCTTAAGAAATATACACAAATAAAAATTAATCTCCAACCTATTTTTTTACAGGTCAAAATTTAATGATGCAGAATATATTAAGGCATAAAATAAATCGCTCTCCAAAAAAAAAATATGCGCAAAAAATTAAGCGCACGCTTGCGTGCGCACCGTTTTGGTTTGGGTGCACAC
>JAAAKO020038564.1:0-12401 GCA_010015015.2 Bolitophila cinerea
AAACCATAATATTATAATTACATACTGATGGTCGGTTTATCCAGACATGCTATGAGGGTTCAACAATAAGTACCCGCGTGTTAGGAATGAAGAGGCAAGTTTCTCGCAATTATTTTTTCAACGTAATCTCCTTTTAAAATAACAACACTTTTCCCAAAGTTTCTCCCATTTCTTCAACTTCTCCAAAACATACGATTTGTCAAACTCTTCGAATTACTCGACGACAACCTCCTCGTTTGAGCGGAATTTTTCCCCCGAGCCACGTTTTTAATTTGGGGAACAGAAAGAAGTCGCAGGGAGCCAAATCGGGCGAGTACGGTGGGTTCGGCAGCAATTCCTAGTGCAGTTCATGCAATTTGGCCTCGACAATTCTGGTAAATGTGCTTGTGACGTTATCGTGGTGAAACATCATCACTTCTTTCTTAGCCAAATGGGCATCCATTTTGTGTCGAATAATTCACCTGTAGTACTGCCCCGTGCTCGTTCTTTCATTTTGCAAAAAGTCCATGAGGATTATTCCCTTGGAATTTATAAAAATCGTGGCCATGACCTTTTCGGTCGATGGGACCTACATCGGAGCAAATTCACCCCGACAAATCTATTGTTTTGATTGTCGCTTGGCAACTGCGGCGTATATGATGTATCCAGGTTTCATCAACTCGCAAAAAACTCCTGCCTACTTCCTCTAAATCTATATATAAACACTTCATTTTTGAAAACGCATATTTTTGTAGAACAGAATTTTGAAAAATATAGTTTTTAACCGGAATTTAGAAATACAGAAATTTGGTAAAACAGAATTTAAAATCCCTTTGAAAAATTGTGAAATACTATATTGTATTAACCAAAGAATCAAAAAAAATGTTTTATTTCGATCTTTATTAAGCTTAATAACCTGAATAAGCTCAACTTGAATATAGGTTGAGTAAGATTTTTAAGTTTCTTATTAAACCAACAAACATAAGCTAAAAAACCCTATCAAGTAGGTCTTAAATTAATTGAATTTGTAAGAAAAATGTCTGCTTTACTCCAACAGCTCGACACGTCAAAGTTGACTGCCTATTTTTAAAGAGATGTTCATTACAGAAACATAAGCTTATTTCTTCTCTAGAGTAATATTTCTCTTAGGTCGCTACCACTTTTAAAAAAAGTTATCTGGCATTATAACTTGCAGAGTTGTATCCGATAAAATCGATATTAATTCAAATATATTTCTAGGACATTTAGTAAAGAATGAGTATATTATATGGTAAGAGTATATTGTGTAAATCCTCGGGTCATTTCTCGGCTTCCACCTCAATAATGTATTTATTTACAATTTTACTATGAAACTGTTAGGCAATAGAACGATAATAATATTTTTTTTAATAATTATTTTATAATTTTATTGCGATAAGATACCGACGCAATAGCCGTGAAAGACAAAGCGTAGGAAATGTGCACGGTAGTTATGTATGATCTGGAGCTCGTGGTTTCGAAAATCTAATAATCTAATAAAGATAAATATCATACATTTTATGAGATAAATTTCTGAAAAACCTGTAGTATTTAAAAATCATAGATAGATAATAATAGATATTTTTCAGTAAAAAAAAAATTATAGCGTTTTTAAATTGTTTTAATACATTTACTAACTTAAAATAAAATAATATATAATAATATAATAAAATTCAATTTTGTAAATATAACAGAACGTAATTATTTACTTTATATACACATTTATATATTATTTGTATTTCTATTTTCTACCTCAAAATAAACATTATGAATAGAGCCTTTTCATTTAAATCATAGTGTTCATAAATTTGGATTATTTCTGAATGTCTTTGGGTTGAAGTAGAAATAATTCGAAGTAATTGTTACCTCTGTCGGTAAAAAATCTGCTTTCTATAATAATTGTACCATTAACTGTATGTAACAGAAATATCGATGTTTTTGCTTGTTACAGCAGGTTATGTGCTTTTCGTGGACCCAGTAATTACTTTCGACTATAGAATCTTTGCCTGTTTTCCAATTCATTTTATTTTATTTGCCATTTCCTCCCTTTTTTATCATTTTTCTAGTCCTGTGGCATTTAAAATAAAAAGCCCTTACAATTATTTGTTTTTTTTTTTATTTTAAATTGTGTCCGCTGTAAAAACAAAAAAATATTTAACAATAAATCGACTGCATAATCTAACATTATTAATACAATTCAAACAAAGTGTACACGAGAAACTTTTAAGTTTATGTAGGTCAAACTCCTTTGAAATAGTCTGTGCATGTTACAATTGTTACATGCCATACCATCTTTACCGTTGTTTTTAAACAACTTTTAGACAGCACCACAAAATATGTATTCTATATACTTGTTCTCTCAAAGAATCTAGCATATGCATTCTTTATTATTAATATAAAACTTACGCAATAAATAACTGCGTAAAGTGGCAGCGATTCCGACGCCGACGTTGTCAGACGGTCGCAGCGGTGCCGATTTGTCTTTGTTGTTTAGTATATAATATAATATATACATATATATTATATAAAGATATATATGCGTTGCGACATAGTCAACCCTTCACTTTAGTTATCAAGCCAAACGATCGTGCTTCTTATCGAAAACCATAGAACACGCGGCACGCAAGCAAAAAGCTTTATATTGTCACACATGCACACAAAAACGTGGGCGCCCAACTTATATGCAATGCGTGTTAGCATATGTTTTGGTGGGTGGAAAACACGCCCACACAAAAAATGCGCTTCCATGGAAAATTCACAATACGCTCATTAGCTTATCATGTACGTTTTTCTTTATTCATATAAATTCAAAATAACATATACAATGAGAAGGTCATGGTTAGTCACCTGGTGTACTGTAAATTATTTAATATATTTATAAATATATACAGGGTGATCTGCTAACAAAGGTAAAAAAAATAAAGGGTTTTGCCGAATGATATGCTCGAAAACACTTTGTGATCGATAAAGTAATTATTCTGTACAATTTTTGTAATTCATTCTCTGCAATTAATTATTTTTCATAGGTTTTTAAATTAATTTGTTATTAGAATTTTAAGACGTTTCCATTTTTCGAGGAAAACCACGATTTATATGTAAAAAAAAGTTTGACGCTATTTTTCAAGCTGAGCTAAATGAATTTTAAAGCACACATTAATTTAAAATTAAAATGCACTCTCCCAACTTTTAAGTACTGGCGGATCCAGGGGGCACAGCGCTTATGTTCCCCCAAGGTTTTTTTTTAATTAGAAATATTATATATACCATGTATTCTATTTTTTATTTTATATAATAATTTAATTTCTTCGTATATGAATATGGGTATCTCAATATCATCAAGTGCCGACTGTGCTTGGTCCGAATTCTGGATTTGATCCATATAATTGAAATTTTGTCTCTATAGAAATATAATTAATAAAAAAATATTTTGCTCTATAATGAAAATAAATTCTAGAAAACATTCAAGCTGTATCTTACTAAGGGAAATGAGAATCATACAGCCAGAAAAAAAGAAGAAGAAGAAGAATACCCATCAAACACGATTTGGTTCGGGACCTCTTATAGTCTGCGGACCATAGACTTTTACGTGGTATCATGACTTTTGGTCCCCGGGGACATACTTTTACAGACTTTAACTTGCATGTAAGAACGCTACTGGTTGGCTGCTTTGATAAACGTCAAACGAGAAGCGGCGGCAATTTGACATTTCCTTACACAAGACATTGAGCGAGTATGCACAGCGTTTTCGGTCGGTAATATATATTATAATAGGTATAATGGAGCTTAGAAATACTTTAAAATACCGGTAAGTGATTTTATATACATATAATTTATTTGTACGTATTTGGTGTAATATACTTTTATAATATTATTTATAATCGTTTGTTTCAGACTCATCGCCATTTTATGCATTCGGTTATGTATCAACCACTCAAGAGCCGAGGCAAAAAGTAAAATGTAGCTATTTTTTTGAACATTAATTAAATATATGATAAAATATTACACATTTCTCTATTTATAATTGGGGTGTTTATTAGAAAAACATATAAATAACAGAAACGTTCACCCGTTTTCGATAAAGAACGATCGTACAAAATCAGTCAACCAGTACGATAAAGTATGGCCGTCATATACGTTTATTCACGGTCGCCCGATGTACGTAAAATTGCGTTTGGTCCTACGTGTCCGCGTTTGGTCCCGGAACGTACCCAACCCATAATAATGTTTGACAGGAAAAGAACTGAAAATATAAGGAAGTTGAGCTTATTCAGGTTTTTGGATAAGGGACCTTATAAACCTAAATAAAACTTGCTCTTGCGCATATGTTTATCGAAGCAAAAAAAATATTTCCGAATTTGGTAATCCAAAATTTAAAAGACGCAGAATTTTGAAAAACTTAATTTTAAAACCGGAATTTTGAAAATCACAATTTTGTAAAAACAGGATTAAAAATCCCTAAAAAAATTAGTCAAATACTATCTTGACAAAATATCCCCCACATTTTCTAGATGTACTTATGCTTTTAACCGAGCACCAGAAGTCTGACGTAGTATGAATGGTTTGAATTCCACATTTAAAATAATACAAAATAAGATTTTTCGATAAAGAAATGTTTTCTATTTCTATTGATGGTTTTCCTTTGGACATGTCTATACATATGTTAAAACCCTGTATATAGTATGTAAATAAATATATAAACTGCTTTGTTTTACACATATATAACAATTTACACTGTTGTACATTCTACGTACAGTGAACTCTACGTCAAAAGCTTTCTGTCACGCTGCATAAAGCTAATTCATTGTATGTGTACGAGCTTCGCATGCGTACTTTCTACATAGACACAAGACACACTTAAACGAAGCCCGTTCGCATATGTTGTTTAGTCGTTGTGCCAACCCATAAAAGTTGTAGACATCATAAAAATGTGCACAAAATAAAAACAAAACACGCTCGTGATGATGACGGGGGAGTGTTTCAAATGTGTTTTTATATATAAATAAATAAAACAAAAGTATGTTGATGTTTTGAAGAAAATAAAACTCTACACCAAGCAAATACAGATAGATTCCTGTCGTTTTTATTTTTATTTTAAAATTATTCACGAAGTAAAACTAAAAATAACCTAGTTAGTATATTTTTTTTATTTTCAAGGTAAAATTCGTTTGTTTTGGCCAATAAATAAACACACAATCAAATGAAAGATGTACTTTATCTACACCCTATAAATTGTTTTTTTTTTAGAATTTCTTTTTGATATTTTTATAACACAATTATAATACGTCAAAATTTAAATAATTTTCTCTTGTCTAGTACGATTTTGTTAGGATTAATGCTAGCGAACTTATTGTGTACACTACGTAATAATAAGAGACTATGATTTTTTACAGAAATAATAACTTTAGATAATTTGATGGAGGCGTAGACGCCGGGTTTCTTAAGTGACTCTACAATTAACCGTACTTTTACACGTTTAATATATACTATAATCCCATTAAATTGGACATGCCAAAGTTCAATATTTATATTACGTCGTAATTCCACAATGGCAAACATATTATTCGATGCGATGTCGTGTTTGATGTGTACATAATATAGTTGAAAAATATAATACTTTAAAAACGCATATACACAGTAATTTCTCGAGGGAATGAGTCATATATAGTACAAAATTAATAGAATCTATATATGTGGATTATGTAGTTATATTTTAAAGTTTATGATATATTATTTGTGAGTTTATACTTGAGACACAATAACTGTCTAAACTGGCATGTCAATAAACACTCAAACCAAACATATTTTTTAGCGACAGCTTTTGTCATTATTATAGCAAAGAAAATATCATCAGTCTTAATACAAATATTGTCTTCAATAATTTATATACATATATATCTATAATAAATAAATACTTCTAGCTTATAATACATAGATATGTCAACTATGCATAATATGCTAAATTGTCATATGTATTTTTTATACTCATTTTAACGAGCGCAAACATTTCTCCCGCACGGGTGCGGTCATTATCCTCTAATTGGATCTATTATTAACACCCATAATAATACACAAAGTATATAGTTTCTAGTTCACGTAGCTAAATTTATTTCCGACTAAAAATACAAATATGTACCTAAATATTATTTAATTATTTCTCTGTGCAAATAAGTTAGCTGTCGTTTTCGAGGAAATTCCGTTTTCGGGGAACTGTTGTTTTATAAAAATGTATTTTTTGGATATTATCGCGTTCGACGATTTCAAATTTTCTATTTGAACGAAAACATTATCATGCTGTTTAGTATAAACTATAAATATATATAGTATATTCCACTACACCTTTTTCAAATGTATTTTGACATATTCTGATATTTTACATGTAAGGAATAAATGGAAAAGAATTCAAAATGTCCACGGAGATTTAAATAAGTTTCTACTTAAACATCTTCTTGGTCCATTCCTATAAATCCATAATGTTTTATATCTCTAAGGTGTAAGATGTAAGTTTTAAGCGGTGTAATTATAGAAGTCTATACAACTATCAAAAAAAAAACAAAAATTACTGAGTACAGAAAACAAAGCTATAGTACAATATAAGTTTTATCTATTTCAACATTCTAACGAATTATGATTTTTTTGTCTACTAATTTCTTCAATTCTAGTGAAATTTTCTCAAATATCCAATAAATATTTCGGAATCTGTCATTTTAAGGAAATGTTTTGTTTCAGAATTTAATGGGGATAATTGTTTTAGGGAATTGTTAGCTATGATGGTTAATTATGGAGATGAAATGCATGTTTTGGTATAAAAACATATTTTTTGGCACAAAGCAGGTGTTGGACTTGTCCGCACCTCTGTAATGCTCTTTCGGGATTTTTTATCGATATAACTTTGTCAGAATTAGTATAAAAGCTCACCTTCTTTAGTATTACTTTTTTTAAATAAAAAATAATATAAAAAAACAATATAATAGCTATCGTATGTGCTATTTTAGTAAATCAAACCAAAATTATCCGTATTTTTAGACGTCAAAAACCCCACCTAGCGTCCGTGCTATAAGCCAATAGCTTTTCTCGAATTGCCTACTAAAAAATATTGTTTCCAACAAAAAACAAAACGGAGTGCGCGTAATAGTGTTTATTTAAGATTGTTGTATGGTTTTTTTGTTACATTTTTGTTACATAACATAAATAACTATTAAAATAAAAATCGTGAATGTTTTGGATTTTATTATTTAATAATTATTTATTTTGGATAAAATATTTATGTAACAATATTGATTTTTTTGGTAAAATTTTGATTTTAATTTAGGCACACTTTATTGTTAGCCCTAAAATAATACGCATCCTCATTATTAATTAAAGTATTTAAATACATAACTAATTATTAATAATATCAATATTAATTATTAATTACTAAATATTTATTTTATTTATATCTTTATAATTTTGAAAATATATAAAACAAAATGCAAGTTAAAATAGTGTATTTAAATACAAAGATACATCTTTTATTTGTTTTTTGAATTGCCATTTTAATTTATACCATTATGAATTCATGAATGACATGAAAATTATCTAATTCCATTTCTATGATAATATTTGAGTCGAATATTTGATTCAATATTGCTAATATAATAAGCTCAAGTAATAAATAAAGTGACCTAATGATCCAGTACCAAAATAAATGGTCGCTTGACTGGTTTGTGGTATCAAACGCCGCCACCGGCCCCAATATCTCACATAGGGATGGAAAAGGGAATTAAGAGAGATAGATAAATGTGTCAACATTATATTTGCAAATTGAGTATTTGTAAATTTGTATATAAAATACGGATCAGTTGTATGGAATTCACGTTACGCAGTTTATTTTAATATATTGGATTCTATACAGAAGAAATTTATTTTGTATTCTCTGTAGTGGTTAATGGTTTAGGATGACAATTATGTTCTTCCATTGTCACCGTTTGGCTTTAGAATCTTTCAGACAGACGATGTAATGCTTAAATTTTCTTTTTATTTGCTTTGTTGTCAGGTCGCACAGACGCGCCTAATTTGCTGGCTTTTATTGAATTTAATGCTAATTTCAGAGTTACACGTACTGAGAATTTTCTTCGAGCTAAACAGCATAGAACTATAAATGGGGACTCTGAGCATATGAACAGAATGATTTAATCTTTCAATCGCCTTTTTAACTTTTTTTATTTTATGATTTTGCGAGACGCGTCAGATCCACCTCTCTGCCTTGATTGTTGGGTATTGTTCTAATAGTACTGCCTTTTTCAGTACTATGAGCCATGTGATGGAAACTGCATGATCTCATATTAATTGTTCGATAGTTGTCCTTGGTTTAAGATCTTAGTTTAGCTTTTATTTTATATAATTGTTTGATTTTATGTTTTTAGATTAGTTTGTTTTTATATAATTATGTTTATTTTCTTTTAGTTTACTTTTTTTTAAATACATGTTTTTTTTGTTATACATTTTTTCATGTATAGATTTGTGTCATTGAAATGAATAAATGGTCAGTTAGCTTCTGCTGTGGACGTCACTTTAAAAATATATATATATATATGTATGTATGTATGACATGTTGAGTATGCACCATTGATATATAAACTATAGATAGCTCACATTTGATATTCTCATGAAGCCAACATATGTAGGAATCTATGTTACCGAAACACACATACACGCGTGTGATTTTGCATCCACTGAACAATAAAAAATATCTATGTTACCTCATAAATAAAAAAATAACTATCATGTCAATCTAAAAATGAATATACATACATATGTAATATTTATGAATAGTATGTTGATAATATTTAATTTGTACGTTTAATTTAAATATTCCCAAACAAAACACTTAAATATTGCAAACATTTGCGAAGCTCAGGAGCAGTGAAATATACAATATAATAGGTAAGACCAGCGGTTATTAGTTATATGGAAATCTTGCTACAAATAGATTGCCAAATTAATAATGAAATGTGGAATTGGTGCGTCCTGCTATTGAAACAGGAAAATGCATGATACATATTTATCGACAAAACATCAACTCTCTCACTCGTTGTGTATGTCCACAAATGCATATGTTTGATGTTTGCTTCGTCGATAACACACAATACGAGCTATCTATAGTTTATATATCAATGGTATGCACAAAGTAGTGTTTACTAAAAATACCGAACAAATACAGAATTGCAATTCAAAACTACATCACACAGGATATAAGAAAGGCTATGCTAAATATTTATGGAAAGTCTTATCTAAATTGTACGCCATTGTATTCAGTATATACAAGCAATATCGTATAACACCCGCAGAATGTAATGTTTTGTTTACTGTATGTATAAATATGTATATAGTTTTTTTTACAAATAAAAAAACATCCCCTAACAAAAACACATCCTTGCTGCCAATGCTCCTTTGGGGACCACAACGCGTTTCTCCGGTCGTTACGCACGGATGTACGTTGTACTTAACGTGTCATAGTCATTCATATAAAATAGTATATGTAGATACTCGTACACATATTGTATACGGTGGCGGGTTTTGCGTCTATACGACCGTCTGATCTAAATAATAAATGTGAAATAGCCAATTGGAGACTTATTACACGCACTTTTCGAATATTTTAGTATTTTAGTGTACCACAGTAACAATACATACTTCCGAGTGCAGAGTCCGTTTATGTTCGTTATAGTACATCGTATTATTCAGTTTCGGTATAGATTTGACTGTTTCTATGTCACTGTGGTAGTGTGCGTGTATATTCTGTTTGACCAAGTTCTCGCCAGTTATAAATAATAAAATGTCTCCTCAAATAATAATGTATAAGTAATATATAAAGTAACTATTGATCGGCACGTAAATGTACAGTAGATCGTGTTTGTAATATACGAGTTCGAGTATGTGTATTACGGTGGATTGTTTTTACAAAATCAAAAAAAAATAGGCCTGGGTATGCAAATGATGGGAATATTCTTCCTACTATTTACAATGATTATATTATTTATTTTTTGACACAGCGTAATATTTTTTGGAATCGAATTTGGTCCATGTTTCTTATGACTTTTATTTAAATCGAATAACTCCATCGCGAATGTCAGCTCCAGCTCCAGACCTTTAATGAGATCCCCAAGTTCTGTCATTGGTTATGAGATATATTATGGGTTGCTTGGTAAAGTTTGCATCTTTCCAAGTCACCAGATCATAATAGTCTCCTGATGCATCAAAATTTAGTACAGGGACATTAAATTTGCGACTAAATTGCGGCGGCAAGGACGAGTTATGCGTTGAAAAGCCAGTAGCCGATTTTTTTGCCCCAGGATGTATTTTCGATTTTATGGAATGAGGAAGATAACGACTGAATTTAATCGCATTGTGAAGAAGGATTGGATTTTATGTTGAACCAATACCGAGCATAGACTTTAACGACAAATTATCTGAAGATTCATTGGTTGCAACATATTTTAACAATATCAGATTAGCATTAGCAGAATCGACAATTTTTGCAGTCTTTCAAAGCCTCTACAATTATTCCAATAAAACCACTTGGACCACTTGTATCACCGTCTAGGCGGATAATTAGAAAACGAAGTGGAAGTTTGCATGCAATTGCCAAACTAGCAATTGGAGTGATTTGTTTAGCTTTTTTCCAAAATACCACACCGATCTGCCGTTTCTGCCAAGGTCGGAAACCCCTGAGAAGGTCCAGCTCGAGGCGATTTATTTACAGGATTTTGATCTAATTTTGTTCTTATAAGCATTCGTCTTGGGATTTTAACTATATAATAATGGAGATTTAGCGCATCTTTAATTATAGCAATGTGCATAACTCGTGCTGTCTTTCGCGCTTTTTCTTTAAAGTCTATACCTCCGATATACATCTTCCGCCAATTTGGTCCTCAAAGAACTCTCGCTCAGTATTGGGAACCTTGCGGTTTAAAACAATCTTCAATGAAGTGAGTTACTTTTATTTTATAAGCAGGAGTAACCTGTCGCTCTTTACTAGCTTTAGTATGAACTGAACCCTTTTAAAGATTATATTTTATGATTACCACAATTTGTATAAAAGACACGGTGGGAATAGACGCCTTCTTATATAATTGTTTGTTCCTTAACTGATAGAAAGTCTGGTCGTGGAAGATTAACGTACATTTGTTAATGTAAAAGGCGGCTTTATTTTATTGTTGATAATGAATTAACTGGAATAGGTGCATATGATTCTACAAATTGGCATCTTGCAGAGGACCTGGTGTTAGTACTTGCCACTGTATAATTTAGTGTACTATATTGTTCACTTTCTAATTAACATTTAAAAAAAATTGAGATTGATATCAATTTTATCTAATCTGACCAAGATCTTTTCAATTTTTTTATCGAAAAAATTCTATCTGCTATATTATAGAAGTTATAGAGAATTCGAAAGTTCTAACTGACTAATTTGAAATACAAGTTTACTTCGTAAAGTTCTATCTACAGCAGATAGAACTTTAAGAAACTTTTAAATCAGATAGAAACAAGCAACTTATATAAAATCACTTAAAACCATGAAATTTAAAAAAATATACTGATTATTAAGATATCGAAAAGTCACAAATTAGGATTTCAAATGAAACTTACTATAGTTTATACTCACAAAAACCGAAATAAATTTGTATCAAAATCATAATATTTATTTTTTACAGTTACCAACTGGTATAGTCATTTTTGTTTGAGAATTACTATTACTATTTCCGGCGTTAACCGAAAGACCTAAACCTTCTCACAATTGGGAGATAATATATTCAAAGCTTGCTGCATGAGATCACACAGAACTCTCACATATTTTCCTGAAAGGATAATCGTAATATCGTCGGCAAAAGCTAGGGTATCATTGAGAATGCCAATAATGTCATTGAGTACAATTTTCCATAACAGCGTAGGAATAACTGCTCCGTGAGGAGTACCTATTTTTGATACTGATAAATATAAATTCCCTTGATCTTTTGCAAGCTCAAAATACCTATTGATTGGACTACGTCCTTGTTAGATCTTTAGATTGAGTGCATTATCAAAGATCTAATATTGTCCATATCATATATTACATATAAATATATAGTTATAGTATAATATGTAAACTGGTTACCATTCAAATAACACATAGTGGATACATGTTTAAACATATATACTTTATATATTTTTTTTATGAATTTGATTAGTTTTTTGGTATTTTAATAGCTACAGTTAATACATTCATAAGTATCTTAAATTTGCATAAATAATTTGTTAAATTATACAATGATTATTAGATTTTCAGCTCAAAATAGTTATATTGTATTTCACAAGCATCGGTGGTTCAGTGGTAGAATGCTCGCCTGCCACGCGGGCGGCCCGGGTTCGATTCCCGGCCGATGCAA
>JAAAKO020038575.1:0-12397 GCA_010015015.2 Bolitophila cinerea
CTTTATTTAAAGAGAGTGTGCTTTTGACAATATGTCAAATACTCGCGCGTTTTTGCGCGACTCGCGCGCGAGAATGGGCGCCGGAATTTTACTACTGAACAAGACATACCAAAAAAGAGCACTTAAATATAAATTATCAACTAAAAATACAGTTCTAAATAAAACATAACATGAGCGAGCAGCCTGAAATCAATAATCTGCTCCAACAAGTTTCTATGTTGTTGTTGCGTTTATTTCTAGTTGCACACAATGTTTAAATATTATTAAAGCGGAATTTTTAAATTCACCTGAGATCATTAAATATTTTTTTTATATACAGCTGACTTCTGTGTGACAAATGACCACCGCCGGTGGACAACTCACATCTTCGATTTTAATTTCTATTTGAAAATAAACAATTTATAATAACAATGAAAACTAGACAGAAAAACATATGTCAAATGTACCTTTTTTGACTTTACTTTAACCTCAGTGAACCTGGCTATTTTTTAATAGGTTGGAATAGTGAAGAATACCGATTTGGTTTTAAAAAATCTGGTTTAATTTTGGTGGTTTATTCATTTTTTTTCTTTTAAAAATAACTATTTTTAACTATTTTTCCATCCGAGTGAAGACTACGACCGTTAAAACCCGACCCCGCAACAGCCAAACAGTCACTGGTTGTACGTGTTTGAATCAATCGGTTTTATCATGTTATAAATCTTGCACTAAATATATGAAAAAAAAATAAGAAAAAACAGATTTGCATGGCAAGCAATTTACTAAGCCATGCAAACGATTCAAATTACACCATACAGCAGCACCAAAAGATTGTATGCACTGAAGGATAAATGGTCACAGATGGAAAGCAGCCAAACGTGGAAAAGGCATTGAATACAAGTTCCCGCCTCTAGACTACGGATTGTATAGTACAATGGGTCATTGGCTTTCGTGCTAGACTTGTGTACTAGAGACTATCCTCTTTTCAATTATCACCTATGCCCCACCATAATCATACATGATTTTCTAATTTAATTTAATTTACAAAAGAATGAAAAAAATAGTGTAAATAACACAACCAATGGATTAAAATATTGTCTGAAAGCATAAACTACTATAATATATCTCAAAAGAACTTTATTATAAAGTCTCAAAAGTCGATAAGTTCCACAAAAAGTCAAATTCAGTCAATATTAGTTTGACAAAAAAAGTAAACTTGATGGCCGATCGTCAATTATTTAAATTAATATTTATTTTACTTTTTTACATCTTCCATAGATTAAAATGTTGATATTTAAAAAAATAATTTATGAATCGAACTAATATGAAATATAACAAATATGCAATAGAATGAATATTAAATATGATTAATAATAAAGTCAAGAAAAACAAAGAATCACTATGAATCACAATGAATGTCAACGAATTACGAAATCAAATAGTTCTTTTTAATCCAATATTTCACTACTGAATGATGTTGTATTAATTTTATTTAAATTGATATTTCATGGGATTGAAATAATAAATAATAATGAAATATTAAAAAACACATGTTGACTAATGTACATCAACATGTGTTTTTTTTTAATATTTGGTCCAAATTTTTCAACCAGACTAAATATACAACACATGAATAATGAACACATTTTTTTTTGTATATAGTAAAAAAAAAACAAAAATTACATAGTAAAAAAATATTATTTAGTAAAAACAGTTAAAAAATTCAGTGAAAATAAATAATTATAAATTAAAAAAAAATATATATTATAATTTTTTTAATTATTATAATTATTTTTAAAAATTAAATAAAATATTACCATGTTAGTTAATTTTTTTTATTTCTGATAATTATTCAACCCGTGGGAGCCGAGGGTAACATACCATTAATGTAAATTCCAAAAAATCTATAGAATAATAATAATAACTGACATGATGAAATCAGTCATTATAATAATCATTAATTTCTAAACGATTTTAGTTAAAAGAGTATTGTCAATATGATTTGAGGTAATTAAGTCTGATGAAATATTATAAAGTTGAATGAAAAATGTGTTGTATGATAATTATTCAATCAAGGATTATAAAAATATGACGACACATGACATATATATTCAGTCGCTCTTAAACAAACTATAAATATTAAAAAATAAAAAATTCATCATTGTTATTAATAAATTCAACAAAAAATAAATTGTATTATAATGATAATATTATTCATAAAAAAATATAAAAAAAATAATAATAATAATGATTCAAGTTGATACACACATGAAACATAATTTTTTTGTATGACGTTATTAAAGAATAATTATTAAATTATGTTAATTAATTATAAATTCCGATGAATCACTCATAAATCATGATAAATTAGATATCCTTATTCAATAATTATCACCAAACAATGTTGAATCATAATTTGTTTGGATGAATCATCACTGAATCAGGATGGATCATAATGTCTTTTGACCCAAAAAAACAATTATCGCTTCGGTTTGAAAAAAAATCAGATCGCGAAATAAATATATTTGTATTGGAATAGATCAAGTGTGATAATAAAAAAAGATAATAAAACATCTATCCCTTAAAACTTAAAATTATCAAATTTACACACATATGTATGTATATGTATTATGTATTTACTACATACAATTTCTCAAATGGATTGCTCGTTTAGTTTAATTGGCCAAGTGCCTTTTTGCGAATATGAGTTTACATATTGTAATATATAAAAACGATTGTGAAACATATGCCACGAGCGCAACCCCTGCTGAAGTTCAATAAATCACCGGCACCGAACGGAACAATAAGAAAAAATCGCGCAAAAACAATAAAAACCATGGTTTCAATAAATCCAATCTGTATATATATATATATATATAATGTTCATTGAACAATGTATATACAACATACTGATACACACAAATACTCTTACCAGTATACCGTTTAAATGGCAAGTGAATCGCAACAATTCATTTCACAAATTCACATTTGCATGCCAAAAATCTATATCCGTCGTGCCAAAAAATCACGAGCACAGCGCAGCGCCTGCGGAAAAGCTTCTTTTTTTTCCGAGTTCTGTTTACGACACATGAGAATTTAGTGGTTCGTGTGGAGAGACACCAGAAAATATGCATATGCATACTCTTTTGTTTTGTTTTGATTTTTTTTGTGGATGTTATACGCTTTTGTTAGCAAAAGGCTGATTTGCAGGAGCTAAACCCCACAACAGAAAAAAAGAAAATATATATGAATTTAGGAGTATAAATATATATACATATTTATATATATATATGCCATTTAATTCTATGACAGCTAATAAAAAAGCTGTGCGCACGTCTTTTTATATAAAAATAGAATTGAATTACGCGCTGCGATATCGGAGTAGGCCTTTGTTTAGTTCTTTCTATATATATATATTTGCTATTTTATAGTAAATATAGTATAATTTCCTACAAACAATCGCACAACAACAACGCGAAACATTTGGTTTGGTTCTCATCGTTTTCCAAAAGGCGGAAAGACGATTTGTTTGATTTGCATGCGTGTGTGTACGTTTTTTGAATCTTTAACCCTCGACACACAACCATCCCCAACCCTTATTTATACTCACCCACACGACTCGACCGTGTGCTTGTGATGTGAGCACCAAACCGACAAAAAAGAATATAGGATCTAATTGTTAATTGGCCTGAGCGCTTGTTGAACGATTTAATGGACATGTATACGTATAGTTAACTCAAGAATAGTATATATATATATATATATTATGTGGAGTTGGTACCGACTGATACCGCACCACACAAAAATGTCGATTAACATACACACAAAACTTTATTTATGGTTGATCCACCCTCAGCGGGAACACAAGGACATAACTGGGTATACATATATAAAGTAATATATAAATGTGTACACTTAAAAGCGGTAAGTTCGCATTAAGTTGTCACATCAATTAGTATTGCCAGATTAAACTTACATATAAAAATAGAAGTTGGAAGACTTGCGCGTGTGGTAACTTAAAGGTGCGTGCTACGGGTTCGAATAAACAGATAATTTATAATGTTTTGCTATTTTAATAAAGAGAGTTGCAAAATATAAATAATAA
Source organism: Bolitophila cinerea (assembly GCA_010015015.2). NCBI lineage: Eukaryota > Metazoa > Arthropoda > Insecta > Diptera > Mycetophilidae > Bolitophila > Bolitophila cinerea. The sequence continues at coordinate 4,085 of JAAAKO020038575.1, forward strand.
CCATTAATAGTGCTAAAAATCGATTTTACGACTTACATTTGGTTAGACCTTTTTAGCATCTTTGAAGATACGAACCTCTATAATGTAAACTCCAAAGTAAACTGATTGGTCCTTCAAGATAACCCAAAACGTTGGGTTTTTAAATCAAATATAGGTTATAGATTCCTCGTTTTCTTCAATATCCTATTTTTACTGAACCATACGGGGTTTAATTTGTGGGCATCAATGATTTAGTGAACTTCCAAAATATGTACGTTACACTCTACTTTAGAAAATTAATTCTCAATTTTATAGTAATCTTGAAAGTTGCCAAAAAGGGCCAGTGGATCGACCCATCAGAATTTCGTTCATTCCGTTATTTGATGCGACTTCCCAGAACTGCTACGAATATAAGAATTATATAAAGTATAATGATGATTCTGGATAAATAATTAATGAAACATGATTAAATTTCATGATGTTTTACACGAATCAATATCAATTTGTGTTGAACCATCGTGAGTTTTCATGAATCACTCATAAACTAAAATAAACTATTATATGAAAATTTAATATTCATGATCAATGTTTTTTAAAATTATAATTTTTTGTAAATTATAATCATAATGAATGAGTAGAGATAGTTTTATAAAACTGAAACTATCAGGTTGTAAATTCGAGCCTGATTGGTTTGTTTCGATATTTGCTTTGACTTTGCAGTACTTCCACTAATGATTGTCGATAACCGAGATTTTTTAAAATGTTTAAAAAATTTTACAATTATTAACTTGATTCTTTGAGACGATTTTAAAAAGTTTTAATGTAGCTTTTCGGTCGACGTCCACAAATTTATAGTAGAGTTTAAAAACAAAGTAATTCAGGTGATTAATTTCGGTTTCCTTTTGGATGTCGTGTGTATTAATTTTCCTAAAGCTTTTAAAAAATTATGTCTCTGTACAAAATTCGGATATATTCAATTTTTGTGGTTGAGGAAATAATACTTAATCAGTCCTAAATCAATATATCACTGTTTTTCGGAACTCAACATGTTTTTTTGTATCCTGACGATTTAAAAATAAATATTAGAAAAAGTAATAGCGTGTCCGACTCCGAAGGTCTATAGAGGGAATTCATTGTCTTTATGGTGCAATCGGAATTGTCTCTATTTGAATATTATTAATTGTAAAAGCATGACTTTTTACCGTGATTGGTTCATCGCGGAAGTTCTGACTAAATATCCAATGTCCAATTATTTTTTTAAAACATATTTTTACTGACTCATTTTTCGTGCACAATTGGGACAACCTAAAAAATATCTCATCTGCTCTCAAGAAAAAGCTTAGCGTAGCTCGCGCCAAAAACCATCAAACTTATCCCAATTTTACGCGGCTGTGTTTAGTCATTTTTTCCTCAAATATCTACTAAACAACAAATAAACCGAAAAAACTGTTTACCCAGCTTTATTTTGTCCTTTATTATAGTAAATTCTACATTGAATAAGCCTCCTTCGCCTTCCGTCGGTCGTGCCACTCCGCATTGCGTTTTCTTTACCGAACAAAAGCGTCTGCACGATAAATTATTATACGATCGAAAATTAAACGTGACAATTGCCAAAGATCATAAATGTTCTTCGATCGATCATCGTCCGGAATGGCATGAAAACAGTGCGCACCATAAAATATAATTTCATATAATAGATTGTTTAAAGCACCAAAGATATTGAACGCAGTCTCTTCTCTACAATCTATACTATATATATTTGAAGACGTTTGCAAGCGCAATTCCTTTCAAATCGGAAATGTCCGTAGCCGCCGACAAACGCAACACACTACACATGACACGTACAATTGAAGACACTGAAATATTTCGGGTCATACATACACAAAAAAAACGACAAATTATCCAATGTAGTTCCGTTTATCGTTAGACTCTCACCTTTGCACAATAAAGACTATGTATGTAAGAGTGCCTTCATACAACATAAAAATATCTTGTAGTTCCGTTTTCTGTGTTACGCACGGGTCTACACCTTTTTCCGACACGGACACGGACATATATACAATTTTATATAGTATATACGTTTAACGTTTACAACACCACACGCGCGCACGGCATCTATGAATGGACATGGACATAACAATGGCTGTGCCGTGTGAATACGATTATTCACGTTTTCAATAGAGAGTCGCTATGTCCTTAAGTGAGTGTGTGTGTGTGTTTCTGTGTTTGAAGTAAAGGTATTTTTGTGTAATTGCCTGTGTAAGGGTGTGTGTAAATGTTGAGAAAAAGGATGAAACCAAATTGCGATGCGTTTGTGACTATACTATATACTTTTTTTTTTACTTTTATAAAAAGTTGCAAAACATAGAACCTTACGTTAAAGTCTTCATGGAGATGGAAATTACTACGCGAAAGTCCTATAGCCATCATAAATCGAAAGTTAAACGAGGCAGTCAAAGATACTTCCTTATCAGAATCCTTGCTCAGATATCTTTAATACCAATTTCTGACCAAGTATCAAGAAAATATTAATGCACTCATTTCGACGACTGAGTAATTACTAGTTGTAGGTGACTATTTTCATTTTTTTAGTGGTTATTTTAAAAAAATATATAATAGATAGAAAAAGTTGTCTTAATAAATAAAAATGATACAAAAATAGTCATTAAGAAAACAAAGTAAATATTAATATCGATTTAAAAAAAAAACAGATGTACGCAGCTAGAAAGGGTGCAGGAAATGTGTATTTAGTTTAATTTTGGTAGTCGTTTATGAAAATAATTATATATTGATAAAATTGATACTAAAACAGTTATATATTTTTTTTAAATAGATACAAAAATAAATAGTTCCTTAATTATAGTTTCCAGATGATCAATGGTATGCATATCTACTAAAGTGTAGGAATTAGATCAACTTTGCGGCATCGCCAAAACTTCTCTATGACGTATTTTGTGATCGTAACGACGTTCTTCTATCCTGTCTCTACACAACTTACATTGAATAACCGTCACTAATTACGTCACAAATAATGACGGGTTTAAAACTTAACAAGTTTCAAGTCATATCTAAGTTGTAAAAATCTAAATTTTACGGCTGTTCAAATATGACTCTTCTGGAACGCTGCTGTTTCAAATTTAAATTTAAACTATGAACTCATTAAAAAATATATATTACACAAGAAAAGCGAATTTTTACCCAGTATGTTTAATTTGCCTCAATTGGTGCTAAATTTTATTTGTAATGCTTCGATTTTATTAAATGTATTAAATTCATTAATAAAAGAAATCTATATCTATCTATGCCGATCGTTTCTGTTTCTCTAAGACCACATATCAAGATGAAACATTTACTCTGTATATAGGATACCCGGCAAGGGGTGATACGGATACTCCTTATGGATAGACAGTAGTGAGAGTGATTGTGATTTAGAAGTGGAAAAACTTAAAAAACATTTAATTCGTCCCTTTACAAAGCAAAAACTATGTATTTAAAATACCATGATGTATAATATTCAAAAAAGATCAACAAGCTATTGTTTTCAACCTTAACTGCACACTTACAAAAAAGAAAATATTTATGATTTTCTAAAAACATAGATCCAAATTGATTAACTTTCGTACATTTTCTGAGTGTGACTTTTAAATTGTTAGATTTGTGGCTAAAAAAATGAACACGATTGGTATTTGCAACTTGGACATACACTTTGTCATTAAGCTATTATAAGGCGGTATATATATATTGCTTGGCAGAGACACCTTTTCGGCAGAACTATATAACTATCGCAGCAAACTATTCAAATGAATATGATGACTACACGACCATATGTTGTCCCATCTACTATGCCATCAAAATTACCATGTTCTCCCAATGACTCCTAACAAGCTGAAATCTAATGTCGGGTAATATTTATAAATCAAGATTTCAAAATACAATGAACGTCACGAAAACCTAATCGTTCAAAAACCATATGATCTAACCTCCGGATGACTTCCATAGGCTTCTAGCATAATTACAAAATCGACTAATACTCGATAAAATAAAAACAAAAAATGCCGTGGGACCCAATCAAAGATAATCTGGATGCGATAATTGTTAAACATGTAGATCTTCAACGAAAATGCGTCTCACTCGTGAATTGGAAATCATCAACATTGAGTGAATCTTGAAAATTACAATTATGTGTTCATATCATTTCATTCAGATGTAGGGTAAGCATTGCATAGATCCTATCACATATAGCATATATTTTCTGAAGACTAATCACTTTGAATAATACCTTGTCCATCGATATGATGATAAATGGTGTGTAAGCTGTCCCAAGAAACTATACACAAAAAATCACCAACAAAACTTGCACTGATCTTGAAATAAAAGAAAAATCTGACGACATACCTGTGCGCATTAAAAAAATATAAACATTCCTGTAATTTCAGGCTAAGCCCCCGCAAATGACAACAATCATCCTATATGTCATATTAAATAAATACAACAACAACAACAACTGTAACACCATATCACGTGTCAATTTCAATCAATACCAAACAATGCCCGTTTAATGCTGAAATTGAATTAGGGAAACACCTTTCATATTTTTCTGTTCTGTTAAGATCAAAGTATTTTTTCTAATGCTATATCTCACTCCTTTGGTTTTCTCTTTCTCTCCCGTTATGTTGGCTGTGCAAAATATTTGTTTGTGTATTTTTTATTCTCTTTATAAATATCGATACAATACCAAAAGGGAAAAACACCTCCGATGCCCACATTATATCCATAATATACCAAACACAAATCAGTGGGTAAAACCAATTTTCCACATAATACATTTAATAAAAAAACGATCGCGCGCATTTTCAACAATCGCATAAACGTTTTTGTCGTCCTTTTTGTGTTTACGTATAATGTTGTTGTGAGCGTATTTGGCTTTGTGCGCGCGTATAGACCCAAAACGGACGACTTAGGATAATTGGTTTTATTTGCGTGCGCTCAGACGCGCGCAAAATGAACGTAAGTGTATTGTATAGTATTGTTGTTGTTGTGGTTTTGGCTAGATGTTGTGAATGAAATGAAATTGGCGAATAGAGATGAGGTTTGATCTTTGAGTATGTATATCTTTTCGGACAGAACGGATGTGGTGTTCACAAATATGATTAGCAGCGGCGATGTCATTCTGATGTTATGACATTTGTTTTGATTTTCTATAGAATATGAATTCTAACAAAAAAAATCGATCTCTCAAATGCAGGCATGCGGTGAATATTATATATCCGTAAGATCTTAACCTCGAGCTAAACTAAATAAATTTCTTGGTTTTTTTATAATTGTTATCATTTATTCATTTTTTCTTGAATTTGGCGGTTGATTATTTTATATAGCTAGAAAACTTACTGATTATATTTAAACCTTTTTCTTTAGATATAAAATATTATGAACATTTCTTGGTAATTTTTTTGTACCTAAAAAATAAAGTAATGATACGCTAGTCCGGGGTTATGTTTATTATTATGTGTCTTTAATAACTGGGTATCATTGACCAATGAGTAGTATGTGTAATTCATTATAGCTATGTGTATGTGTTCTGCCCTTCTCAAAGGAGAATCTAAATTTAAATCATATTTTAAAAAACTTTAAAAATATATATGGTTCCTGTCCAATTTAAAAGACATACAAAACTAAATCAATCCGCTCAAAGGACCATAACATAAAAAAAAACTATTTTTAAAAACGGTTCCGACTATTGATCTTTTTTTAATATTTTAAATATATATGTATATATATATATATATATATTATATTAAATATTCGGATTCTCTCTAAAACCGAACAATTTTCCAATTTTTTTTTTTTGTTTTTGCCAAACAGACGACAAATACATATCTAATAAAAACGTTAAAATATATAATATTTTTATTGCAATTATTTTTTAATAAAATATAAATAACAATTGTATGTGAGATTATTGTTTATCGTGGATAAGTCCCTAAGGAACTGGTAAAAGATATCTTAAGGAAGTATGTGTAATACCGTCTTGATACGGTATTTTAAATACCAGTCACAACAAAAATGCAAGGACGTCTTAGAGATGGGGCTACGTGGGGCTAAGATTTCCCCTCCTCTATGGTGCATAATAATATATAAAATATTAACTAATATCAAAATTATTGTTTTCTTGCTGAAAATTGAAAATTTATTGGTACATAATATATATATATATATAATATATTTTGTAAGTAAAAAATCAGGGGCCCTATCGTACACAAGTTTGTTAGTAACAATAGTTGTTAAACACATTTGGTATGATGTAACACAAGTATGCGTATTTTTTAGCATACTTGTGAGCAAAGTTGTTATATTCAAACGGCACGATTTCATCGATGTTTGTTTTACACAACTTTTGTTTATAGGAATGAATGAATTTATGTCCTGAAAATATTACTTGTTCATGATTTGAAACCAAAAAAAAAACAATTATTCATAGTTTTAAATACGAATACACAAACTTGTTATACATCATACAAATTTTAAAAAGACTCATTTTCGAAGACTTGTTAAATTTTAACAAGAGATGTGAGCAAACTTCTGTTATACAATAGGGCCCCAGTTATTTCTTCTAAACTAAGTACGTTAGCACTTTTCAGCCCAACGACCTGGGGCCCTATCGTTTAGTCTTCGAAAACGAGTCTTGTTAAAATTTGTATGATGTATAACAAGTTTTAAATTGCATTTATAAAATGGTAGCGTTTGCAAATTTTTGCGTTTCTGGTTGCGTTATAAAATCTCCATCTGACAGTTTCTATGCAAAAATGTCGTTTTGTTTTCATTGTTATATATACTCGAATACACAAAAAACAATATAAAAGTATTAAATAATAATGTTTTTGTGCAATCCATATATCTCATCAAGTTCAGATGAGGATGAAGACTCTTCTACTCAATCACACCTGAGAATAGAGCTACGTGACCACACACAAATTCAAAATCTTTCGGAAAAAGGTGTGTATAGATGTATATTTTAAAATTAAAATTATATTATTTACATGCATGTTTTTATTCAATATTTTTTTATAATTTTCTCATAGATTTGTTGACTTATTCCGACTAAACAAATCTGCCTTTAGGGAGGTGATGGAAACATGTGATTTTTCTATCCCTAAGAGATCTACAAAAATTAATCCAGAACAACGATTGGCATCAACATTACGTTTTTTAGCTCAAGGGAGCTTACAATTAAGCGTGGCCCAAGATTTTTATGTTCCGATGGTTCAGAGTTCATTTTCAAAAATGTTGAACGAAACTCTTGAAATTATGGAACATAAATTGTGCTCCAAGTACATAGTCTTTGAAATGACAGAAGAGGAGCAGGCAGATTCTATGCGATGGTTTTTTGGAAAGTTTGGCATTCCTGGCGGTGTAGGTGCAATTGATGGCACCCATATAGGCCTTATTCGTGCGAATAAAGACGAACACTTATATTATAACCGAAAAGGTTTTCATAGTATCAATGCTATGGTTGTAAGTGTAATACTTTAAATATATACAAAAACTCAATTAATTCGATATCATAATATTGTAGATTGCAGATAATAAAATGAAAATTAGGGCAGTGAACGCGAGTTATGGTGGTTGTTCTCACGATTCTCAGGTATGGAGTTTAAGTGACGCAAGAGTTGGGTATAAAAATACAGGGAAAAAACGCTGGTTGTTAGGTAATTTTATATTATAATATTTTACATTTTATAAAATTTATAACCAATTTATCATTAGACGATTCTGGATATCCATTAGAGCCTTGGGTGATGACTCCATATTAAAAAGCAGAAGAAGGAACACTCACCGACAAGGCCAGAAATATAATTGAACGCATTTTTTCAGCTATACTCCTGATAAAGTGTCTAGAATTTTTAATGTGTTTTGTGCTCTTCACAATATTTGTATAAATCATAATATTGGATTTGAAGATACAAATATGGATGTAATTATAGATTTACAACAATTCCACAATGTGGAAAATTATAAAGATATGTCCGTAGCACGTAACATTCGAGATGAAATAAAAATAAGTTTGATATAAATAATTATAAATAAATAAATAAATATTAAATTTGAGAAAGTTTTTGTTTTTTAATCGTAATTTTTTGTAGTTTTACTTCAAGGTTTTCTTTGTGTATATTCAAATCTCTTTTTAGCTTTAAAAGCTCCTCTTTTGCACAAGCAATATTTTACAAAGCATCTGCACACGTTTTAAGAGCTTATACCATTTTTCACTTTAGAATAATTGTACAATTTTGTTCAATATTGATCCCTTTGGCTGGAGAAATATGCGGATTGGATTTT
>JAAAKO020038586.1:0-12395 GCA_010015015.2 Bolitophila cinerea
CAAAATGGATTTTGTACTAGTGGCGCCCTCTCATAGAAACGATACGAACTTTTCAGCCGACCTGTTATATATATAGAGCCTCGCTGCTCTGATGGACCACAGTGCCGCAATCAGACATTAAATGTTATTTTACTGAAGTTTTAACAGAATTCCATAAAGATATTTTTTTTTTAAAAGACTTAAAAAACTTGCTTTTTTGTATTTATAAATAAAAATTTGACAAACATTTTTTTTTTATTATTATATATTTTTTATAATATTTTTTTTCTTTTTTAAATTTTTATATTTTAAGGTTTTTATGGGATGAGACGTTTTAATTAAATAATAATTTGTATTCATTTATACCTCAAACGCTCGCTGGCGAGAATGGCGGTTAAGCCGCGGTGCCGTATAGATAACAGAATCAAAAACAGAACCAAAAATCATTTCAGTCGTGTGCAAGAACTAAATTCAAACAAAACCTTCAATATACATTTTTTAAATTATTTATGTATTATAAAATCCCAAAGATTATTAATTTACAAAAATATATATATATGAAGATTTTTTTATATTAAGAGTAATAGACAAATAATCATAAACTGTTGTTTTAATAAACCTTTTTGTCAAGCTTTTTTGCAACTTTAGAAGAACATAACAATATTCTTACATCTGTGGGCAGCTACGCACAGCCGCATGTTTAATTGGTAAATTATTGATAAAATGTACACATGAATGTATTGATTTTGCGGTAATATTATGTTGCTGTGCGCAGGACTTAAGGTTAAAAAGCACAAAAACGGCACAAATACGGATATTTTGTACATCAGATATTCAACACAAATGCAATTAGCCTATATGGCCTAAAGCATCCCAGTCAGTTTTACAGCTTTAAAAAGCTCTACACAACTTTGGATATTATATTATTTTTCGCAAAAACGCGCCATTATCGAGCGCACTTTGTAAAATAAAATTATAGAAACCAAAAAAAATGCTGTAGCCCAGTGCATTTATTTTCGGGTAGCTTAGAAAAAACATTATTTTGGATGGTCATTTTCCGAAAGAAAAATAAAAACAATGATTTTGCGACCCCCAAAATGAATTTTCCCATTGCAAAATATATTATTCAATAATTTAAATTAAAAAATAAAATAATATAAAAATACTCTTTGGTATCCTTTGTAAATGTAAATAAAAAAATATCTCACCTCCGAATTCTCTTTTTTAGGGGTATTTTAATAGCCTCATCTATTTTGTATTTTTCCTAAAAATTTCAACAATTTATATTTACCAGGTTATAGAATAAGGACCGCGGAAACTAAGATTTTAGCAAATATGTGTCAATAGCATTTTTTAACGCACTTCCACTGTTTCTTTTCATCTTGAATGATTAAATTATTATTTTTAAAAGACGAGCATTTGCTGTATTGTAGTTTGTTTAATAATTTATATTAGAATCCGAGATACAAAATATATTTTAGCCAAAATATACTTTTGTAAATTTCGACGATTTTTAATTAAATTAAATTTTTTTAAGGTATTTTACTCCACTTATCTGTTGCAGTGTTAATTTGGCACATAAACTAAACTTTTTTAAACATTTTATGCACGCGACTTAAAAAAGCAAAATTACAAAATTTAAAAAATATTTTAAGATTTTGTTTTAACAAAAATATGTTTTACCACTCTTAAGAGTCGATTTAAGTTTACGTTTTATGAATCTTCAATGAAAATCACCCAAACATTTTTCCCTGAGTGTATACTATTACATGTAAATGCTCATCTTATATATAATGTAATACAAACGAAACACGATCACCTGCAAAACAGCGTACATGAACGCTGAACGCGCGTTTGTTAACGGTGTTTCTATCTTAAATGATCCTGGCGCGGCGCTGCAGATCGCGCACCCATCTTTTAATTCCGAAAAAATACGATCGTCGCATTTGTATGGTTTCCTTGTACATTGTTGTACATATATATATATATATATATATATATAAAATACACAAGTGTGTTATAGGTTGACACGCAGATCGATTTCAACACGGCTGAGGCGTGCGCTTTACTGGATTCTGCAACCTTGTTTCTGTTAGGCCACACGATTTGTTCGAATGGCCATTATAAAAGATTCCCTTCCCCCGGGTTTCTCTCGTATATATCTCAGCTTGTTCCTTGAAACGTTTTTCGTTTGAATTGTGTGTATGTGTGTGTTTTGCCGGGTGCTTGGGCTGGCTGGCTGGTGTTTATTTCGGAATTGTAATGTTTTATTTATTTATATATACAATTGCTGGACTTCACCGTTGTAAGCGTGTGTCTGTGTATAGCTCTAGCTACACATTTTATCGTATGCGCGCGAACTGTAGATGCTCGCGCCAGAATGTCGTGAGATAAACATTTGAGATCACATGTTTTTGTGAGCTTGCGAGCGCGCACGCGCAAAACGATGCGCGGGAGTATATGGCGACCGAGTGCACATCTTCTGATTGTTAATTTTAACGACTTGCAATGAGAAACGATCCCAAAGTAGAGTTTGCCTATATATATATATACATATATAGTTTTTGTATAATGTACAATAAGTAAATAAATATATATAAGATTCAAATAGTTTTTTTGTGAACTTCTCTTATTTTATTTATCTTCTGATTTTAATTTACGGGTGCGTGAGTAAAACATACCAATTACGACATCACGATTGCAACGTCAAAACGAATGACATGTCGATGAGAGAAGCTTTACAGCAAGCATGCACCTCTACTAAATGCATTTGCACTTTTCCTTTAATCACGCATGCGCTCGCTCGTTGATGTCACAATTTCAAAAATTTCATTTTCGCATGTCAGTGTGTGTTTGTGTGTGTGTGAGTGTGTGCGTGCAGCTAAAGTGGGGTGGTAAGTTTACCAGCAATTGTGTATGTGTGTGGCATTATTATAAACCAGCAAATTATCGATGATTTGTTTGACGATGAAAAGGTGAAATTGGATATTTTCGCTTCGCGCGACGTGCTTGGAATCTCGAAATAAACCTGAATTCATCTTTAAATGCAGACACACACACACACATGCAAAAAAACACAAGCTCTTGCAGAATTACTGTTTATAAATAGTTTTCCAGATTAGCCCTCTCTGCAGTGCGATCAATCGCGCAAGCGCACAGCAAATTAAAGCACCCGCTGTGCGCGGGCGCGTTGGCAAAAATGTGTGGCTGAGCACTCACAATATTATTTCCCATATTTTTCTCTTCTCGAGCGAATCCGCGGATTCCGAGTCCGTTCCGAGTCTGCCTATATACGAGTGTATTATATGTTATATGCATATAAAATACGATTATTCTAGTGAGATCATCTTGAGTCGACGTATATTAAAATATGCGCATGTAGGTTCAGCTGAACTGTATATCCGTGCGCGCGCACTTGCAAAACGCTAATAATGTATAAGCTTGCGCGCTCGTGCTCGGACGGGTAATCTGCATGTTTTCCAATATGCGCGCGCAGTTCTAAGGCACCGGACACACACACATACATTTGACACTATAAATTGTTAAATCGCGCTGTGCTCACACACACACTAAAATAAAACTATTACATTCTACCTATAATCATATATATATATCCAATTTATATACAATGTAAGTCTTGTGCAGGAGTGCTGGGTCGCGTATGCATTACACCCGAACGATAATTGATTTGCAATATTGGCTTCGCGCAATCTAACCAATAAATAAGTGTGTAAATATTTATAGAGCTTCACGCAAGCTCGGAGGCTCAGTGCGGTGCGGTGCGGTGGGGTGTGGTGGTGGCAGATGGTTTGCTTGTATTTGTGTTCCTGTATATGCGATGAGAAGCGCTGCATTGCGGTGAGAACGAGCGTGCAATTTATGAGAATGTGTAAATGCAATTTACATGACACATTGAAAGGAGATGCTGTGCCCATTGAAGAATGAGTGCGCAATTGTAAAATGTTAATTGGGGACTGATATTTTAATTACTATATATCGATTTTATGTATAGCATGTATAATGCGAATATTAATATTTCTGGGATTTAAGTTCATGGTTTTTCATTGATTTAAGTTGCGACAGAGCCTTATATTTTAGAGTTAAGACCCTTTCAAAGTCATTTTTTCATAATGTAATTTTACGAAATTTTTTATGCGTATTTCTTAATCTACAATTCTAAAATTATTAATTATTATTATTATAATTTTTGATTATATCTCAGAGCTCAAAGGTAACAGGAATTAATTATTTCGTACAGTAATTTAGAAATATTACCTTTTATGTCATTAGAATTTTCTAAATTAGCTTTTCAGGATAAAAAGCGACATAAACTTTGTTGTCATTAGGTTCTAGAAGAACAGAATATTTAAGAACAACTTTTTATATTAGCTATTTGTCATTAATTCTCTGGAACTGCAAAAAAGGTATTAATTCCCTGGAATTGTTAAATAAACTCGCTGAAGAACTGTGTGTCAGGCCACCTCCCCATAAAGGAGACGATGCTTTCAAAAAATATATTTTGTTTTGTTAAAAAGGGCGCGCTTCAGCACGCCCTAAGAATTGAATTAATTTTTAAATAAGCAACATGTGTGAGATGGAACATGTATAGCAAGTTTATTCCGCAATTTCTTTTCTCCAGCGAGATAATTCCGCCTTTGCATTTAATTAATGTCAAAATAGCTAATCTAAAAAAAGGTTTTTCCTAATTTATTTGTTTTTTGAAAACTCAAGGAAAAAAATATCAATGTGTTATCGTGAAAAAAGCTTATTCCGTGTAAATACCGTGTACTAATAAAAACTATGAGTCTCTTGGGCTGTAGTTTTTATGTCACCGGGAAAAGCACTTTTGTGAAAGCACCCTGAACCAATTAGTGTGACTGCCCACACATACCCTCCAGTTTTCATATGCGGATACCTATAACGGGCCAGTCCAGGCTTTTCATCGGTCTACGCTGCCCATTTGAAGTGTGTCTTGTTCCCGGCTGTCTCTAGCCGAATTACTTTAGCTTTACTTTACTAGCAAACGGAGCATATTTTTAAAAAGATATATAGCGCTATTATTTCCGAGAGTAGAATTGCTATTGCAGCGGATTGATTAAAAATAATTATTGATTTAGGGAACCCATAACCCACACGCATTCGCATTCTCGAATCTTTACAAGCACTCTATATAAGCATAAAAAGACGACCAATTCAAACATTAGTGAATAAAATAAAAACTCTAGAGCAACTCTCCAAATCAAAAAAACTAGACTACCTTGGTTAGATCAGGTTCTAAGCTAGAGCAAAGTTTAAAATTACAACTCAAACTCGTTAGAATCGTGTGTATAAAACGAATTGTTGCTGTGATTTAAAAATTCCCGTTCTTAAGCGTTTATAACTTTAGAGCCGCATGAATAAAACTACCCTTAGTAATATAATGCTAAATTAGCTGTAAGCAAAGAACATAGAAAGCTAAATAAATGATATATTTAAACCCTAAATATTGCCAATATTAGACAATATAATGCCAAAAGAAAAAGAAGACTTTTCCTTTTTTAATTATTATATTTTATTACTATTATTTACGACCCTTAAAACCAAAGATGTGATTGTTAATTATTTATCCTTACCTTCAAATAGTACAATTTGATTAAACTTTTACTTTTTCATTACTCGGATTTGAACGTCGGCCATTGTGATGTCACCATATCCGTAAACATGAGCGTGAATCAACTGAGCTATGAAAATTATAATTCTAATTTATATTTCAAGCAAATAAATGCAAAAGAATGCTCGAGTTTTTTTATAAGTTGAATAACGTACTGTATAAAATATTATAAAATTCTATTATTGGTTAAATAAGTTTGAATTTTAAAACACTTTTTCTAGCATGTTATTAGGTTTATGAACGAACACCATTCAACGAGAAATAAATAGTTAAATTTATGGCATGATAATAACTTTAATATGAGATAATGCTGTTATGCATCGCGCTGAGACTGCATTTATACGAAAGTATGAGGATGTCTTTGCAAATATACATGCTATAGATAGAAAAGGCAACATGTTGACAAGCTTGTTACTGTCGATAATTAAAGATTGAATGTGTTTTTAAAATGATTTGTAATATTTATATTTTAATTTTTTTTTAAATATTTGCATTTTTACTGTACAATCCGATATTATACGGATTATAATGATCACATTAAAATGAATGTAACGCCAAAAAAATATTGGTATTGATTAGAACCCACGATCACTCGATCATCAATCAAGTAGTATGACAACAGTGCCACATTCCGACTTAAACACATTACAAAAATTGATTATATTAAAAGTAAATTATTTCTTTGACTATTATCATTAAAGATACGTAGTTATTTGTAAATATTAATAATGTGCTGTTTTTTATTAAAACATTTAAAAATAACTAATGGCCCTTTAAAACATATAAAATAAAAAAAACAATATCTCTCATAAGTTATAAGTTTCAGTCTGTTTAAAAAAAAAAAACAATATTTATTAAAACTTGGTAAATTTTTAACTCGAATTCATATTTATATAATTAAAAATTAAGGTTAATTGTACTTTTAAATAACAACTACCACTAATTAGATTGCGATTTATCCTACCTTTCATGCGGTAACTTCAGCTTGACTTCCAAACCTTCTCCGAATTTTTTTTTCAATTTTGTAGTATTTTAGAATTATTAATATATAATTCAAAATGTGCTTTAAATTAGGATTAAATAGTATAGTTTGATGATTAATTAATTGTTGATGAATATGAAAATTATATTCCTTAAGAAGAACATTTAATCAGAAAAATAAAAATCATGCAGTCACATTACTAAAACATCAAAAAGCCAACACAAACTGGAATATTATCATCAAAAAAAATTAAAGCTTTTTTTAAATTAAAAATGGCGTTTTCTAATGCTCGTGATACTAATCGATACTTTGGACCAATTATAACTAAATATGATCTAAAACGAGAAAATAATACCAAATATGAACAAATATGCTCTATGTGTAAAATATGCCGTAACAAGTATGGTTTTTGGTTTTAAATGTTTTTCTTAAAACACACTTATGTGGTTATCTAAATATTGATAACACTTCACAAAACATATGCATTCTCGTACTTTTGGTTTACCATTGTATCGTTTCTAAAAGAGAGCGCCAGTAGAATTATTTTCAAATGATTTTCAGTAAAAACTAAACGAGACGTGTAAAATTTTACAACAATCGGAAGATTTTTAGTAAAGTTTTTTTTTAATATGAAAAAAAAATGGAAAAAGGCAAATTTCATATTTTAATAACTGACCGAAATACTTTAAAGTCTAAACATATCAAAGGTTTACGTTTTTGTGCATAGAGCATGATAATGAGGGGATGGGACCACCTCACTGACACTAGTCCAGCAGAGTAATATAAGTCAATTTGATACAATCTATGAAACATGGCTCCAACACTGCACTCCGCAGTCCAATCGACAGTCAGTTGAGTAGATAGCGAGCGCCGAACGCAACAATATGTATTTTGGTATGTACAAGGAATCATTTTCATCGAATACCTAGAAAAAGGAAAAACAATCAACAGCGATTGTTGGAGCGTTTGAATTCAACATTTTGACTTTGTTACAAAGTGAAAAAAATGTTAGAGTGAAGTATGGAATTGCCAAGAATCGCACTTGTTGCTAGCGCCACTGTAAAATCCGCTAAAAGGAACCGCCATTTATTTTCATTTACTGAAAAATAATAATTAAAAAAGCAAAATTAATTGGTTTATTTCTTACGCCACACTTTTACCTTATAGTTCTAAATTGGGTTGTCGGTGAATGATTGTTCATTTAATTCTTTAATTCACCTCAGGAAAAAAATAATTTCAAAAAAATTTACTTTCTTATGGTATTATGTTTAAAATAATATATTATAATAACTTAAAAACATACTTTAAAAAAAATAAACTTTTTTTATCTATCTCCGAAAAATTGACATTTCTAATGGTGTATTAAGTGATTTATATAAAGCTTATTAAAAAAATCTCAATAATAAATAAATTGATACAAAATCTAATTTGTATCGATTTAATTATTATTGATTTTTTTGAATAATCATTTCATTACACCATAAAAATCAATATTACATTATATATTTTATACATGTTTTATAATTAAAAATCTACCAAAAAAATTATTTGTTGTTAGCCTATAAAACCCAAAATGAGCTTCTACTTATATTCCTTAACAAGTGTTCACCGCAGAATTGAAAGGCAGGATATAATTTAAAAAACTAACATCAGTTTTATCTCTCTTCCTTGCTTTATGTTTTGTACTGATTTTTTTAGAAAATGGTTATTATTTAAATTTTGAAGACATTTTTTTTAGTTTAATAATAAAGTACACAGTTTATTTTCTTTTATTTCAATTAAATTTATAATAGTTTACTAAACTATAATAATACTCTCAAAAAACATCAACCGATATTTTTTCTATGTTAGGTAATTTCAAATGCAAAGCTGGTGATAAAATAAAAAAAATTATGGCTAAATTTTATTATTTTATCTTACAAATTTTGTGCCCTCAGAATAAAAAAATATTTCGCGTTTAATATTTGTTTCCATACAAACTCACAATAAGTTGACCCACCCTACTGGTCATTTATGTTTTAGGAGCATGTTTTCTATTCGGTGAGTTCAGTAATTTTAATGTACACCTTATTTTATTTTAGGAGCACATTATTTTATTTTAGGTGGACATCTCTTTTTGGAATGCGATTTATTTTATGCCTATGCAGGTACAACACCTGGCCACTTGCACCGACCCAACTAAATCTCCATAATCTCGAGCAAACATGCAAAAAAAATGTAAATAGTCCCATTTAAATAAATCTGCCCAGTCACATGGGCACGCACACACAATTAAGTTTATTTTATTTATATGCTTCTTAAAGAAGTTAATGTACACGCCAACATACATACCAAAGTAAATACTATACAAATACATACACAATTGGTAACAACGCCAAAAAGGTGCGCTTTTGCGAAATTTCTCTTATCCCCGTTCCTTTTTTTGCGATGATCACGCAGTCTGTGTATGTGTGTGACGCACGGCAGGCGGGTTTATTGTATAAATATATTTTTGGGTGAAGACGCAGAGCAATAATATTTATTGTAAGTTAAACTGCGCGTGCGCACGACTGATTTGTCACGCTCCATAAAGATATCTTGCGAGCTCAGGGTGCGCACAAGCACAGGCCGGCCGGCCGGCCGGGCAGAGGTGAGCTCGAATTTATTGGTACTATTATTCTTCGCGCGAATGGCGGATGGCGGCGCGGCGTTGGGTGGTAGTTCGATTATATTGATTCTTTTCGGGCAAACACGTGATCCCACTGCATGTATAAATTGAATACAATATGTTCGGCGAGTCCGGATATATTATTGTTTATCATTATCAATTTCACGAAACGCATAATAAATTTGGACACGGTGATCACTTCGAAACCACGCCGAGCGCGATTCAAGAATGTCGGTTATATTGAGATGGGTAATTTATTTTCATTTTTTGTTTAAGAATACTGAATTATTTTATGAGCCTGGATTATATTAGGTTCAAGGCATTGCAATCAATTTGAGTTGGCATCAATTTAAAATATGGCGGAATTATTACAAATTTTTGTATAGTTGAGATTATGTTTTTAGCATTTCATTAGGTACAATTACGTTTGCGTTAACACACGAGTAACATATAATTGTCTTGGATTATCACAGAATCAATAAAATTACTCGTAATCATTGCGTCAAAGATTCACACATTTCAGTCCCTTTAAAATTCCAAATACCAATAAACAACAACAACAAACAATAGAAAAAACTAAATTGATTCACCGGCATTAACAACACACAAACAACAACTAACACAAACCCGCCCGGGTCGAAGAAAAAGAAAGAGTGAAAAAAACGCGTATTATACAAAGTTACACAAACATCTTGCCGCATATGTGAATTGATTCGAATTGGTCGCGTCTCGTCGGCTAGGTCGCCTCAAATCAGCGTCGTCCATCGTCCGCGTCCGCGTCCGCGTCCCGTGTGTATTTACAACTAATTTTCGAGCAATCATTGCGCGCACGGATCCATTTAGGCATTATTTGTTATGAATTTTATGGTTTAATGCAATAATAATGGAAGACGCAGAGAGGATTTGTGTGAACCGCTATTAATGAATCGCGGCTAATAATTTCTATATATTTATACCTCGTGGCGTACAGGTACTCACCTAACACTCAGGAAAAATTATTGAACATATTTAATGTATTATTTAATTGATTTTTTGTCCGTCGCACACTGGCCGGACACAGATTGTAGGTAATTGTGTTTCTTGTATTATGTACGAGCAAAGACGCTAGAGCGAAAGAGCACTCCATCACGAAAGGCAATCGGGCGCATTTTTTCATTTGTCATGCGCGCGCCATAGAGATGCGAGTCTTTCGGACGAGCACATAATCTCAAGCTGTTGCATATATGAGATCTTGCGATACCGCAGCACACATAATGTGAACAAAATAATGTTTATAATATATGAATTCAAATCACCATTTCAATTTGAAAGACCAAAAAACATAAATACTGCCGCATGGAAAATGCTTTCTTTGTAATTATCATTTTATCACCGATGCGTCGCGTACAGTTCCCATGGCATTTACGTAGAGGCTTTCATTGAAAATAACCACAATTATATATTATTGAATTCAAATTGATTGTAGGAAATAAATTGTAGACCACCAATTCATTTAGAAATTGTTTCACATAACATTTTTTATATTGTGAAACAGGAAAAAAAATTAATAACTAAATTCAAGGATTCAAAAAATGTACTTGATTTCTTCATAACTTGTAGCAAATGCCAGGTGAGTTGAAATAAGTGCAAATGGTCACCAATGAACTATTATACTATTATAACCATTATATATTATGTCTGGTGCTTGCGACAGTATAGCGGTCATTATGACAACAGTGTTCAATATTATCTTTAGTTGGTCTGTGGAAAACACCGAAAGCCACAGGCTTAAAGAACTTAAAAAGCAAGTTAAAGGATCTGGAGATCGTCTACGTTCATAATATTGTTTTGGTCATAAAATGAGGTACTTTTTAAGTACACTAAAGGATATATCAGTTTTTTGAACAATTTCCATTGTTCTTTAAGAGAACATGAAATAGCTGAAATACATTAATTTTCATGGTTCATTTAGAAAAACATTTAAAAATTATCTGAATACAAGTTGCTGTTATTTAAGAGACCTTTTCTACATCTAATTGCATCTTTCTATATCTTTTAGAGCAGCTGTTCCTGAAATAGCGGCCCAAAGTGCTTGACTCGGCCTTTCTTGAAAAACACTTCCGATTCATTTTGTAGACGGAACTTGAGTTAAAATAAATAAAACAATTAAATCATTTACGAAAGTGCAGTGTAGAATTTAGGATCTGAAAACTTCCCAACCTGGGAGGAGTCTATAAAATCACCCTCATAGGAGATCATATTTTATACGATTTACAGGCCTTTCACACCTCCTTTTTAAATAGACATATTCTCCTATTTACATAAATCCTCTTATTAAAAACATATCATTTGTTACTTTTTTTGTTTTATTTGATATATTTTCATATTTTTGTTTTTCGTCCGTTTTTATTTGCATAGACCAATTGTAAATTTTCCAATTTTTTTTTTAAATATTGTCGATAAGAAGCAACAAATTGTATACAAATAATTATATAAAAGTGATTTAATAATAAAACTAGAATAGAAATTTAGAAAAAAGAAAGAAAAAAGAGACGTACTTAAGAAATTATTTTTATTTTTAATATATATAACAGCAAAATATTAACGAAAACTTATAGGCACTTATAGGCAATTTAAATTTACATTTAAAAGTACAATATTGTTTAATTTTAAAAGCTGTAATTATTTCGGTTATATTTCTATCTTCTAGCGTGGACTAACGTTTTTTCCAGATCATTCTTTAGGCCTGGTTTATGAACGCTGTTTTACTATAACGCGCACCCTCGTTGAACTAATCTCAAGAGATTTAATCTCACGGCGACTGTGCAATATCGTCACCGTGTATTTTGTCGTTGTTTTTGTTTTTCAATTATAAGACTTAACGTCAAAACGAAAAAACCTAAAAATAATGCGCAATCCGACCGTGACGTGTTCTCAAAAGACTTATCGCAACGAAAAATTGTGAGAGTAATGCACAGGCTGACTGTGATTATTCTCAAGAGACTTAAAAGTCACGAAAGATCCTGACAATAAGTCACAGTCCATCTTTGCATTACTCTCACGATTTTTCCTGGCGTTAGGTGATGATGAGGGGATGGGGGACCGTCTCACAGAGACTAGTCCAGCACGTAGGCCACCAGGAGGGCCCATTGTACTAT
>JAAAKO020038597.1:0-12394 GCA_010015015.2 Bolitophila cinerea
TTTACAAAAAAGGTGTCGGAATGCTAGAGCGGCGTTGGACTGATTGTATCAGTCTTGAAGGAATGTATGTTGATGAACAAGATCGAATTTTGCCAAAAAAATGTGTTTTTCTTAGTTATCCTACGGACTTATTGAGTGATGTGTTAGATCACTCCTCTTTATGGAATGACACTATCTCAGCCGGATTACCTCTCTCCAAAGTACGGTTTTCAAAGAAAAATTGCAGTCAGTATTCCCACCAGAGAAGATTGGAATCTAGTCAGTGGTACACTCCCGCCTGCGGAACTGAGAGGTTTGGTACACTGATCCAATTATGTAACTTTGGTGCCATAATACTCCGGGCTATCCATCGACTTCTCTTTCGCACTAGGCCGGTATGCTTCGGTATTCCAGACCGAAGTTTTTGCTGCCCTAGCATGCGCCAGAAAAATCGCTCTCTCCAATTGTAGTAACAATCGTTTATATATTTGCTGTGATAGCCAGGCGGCCATTTAAGCTTTAGGCGCTTACAGATATACGTTTATACTATTGCTTAATTGCTGGAATGAACTCCAGAACCTATCACTCCACAACAACGTGAGTTTGATTTGGGTCCCATCAGGCCACTCTGGAATCCTCGGCAACGAGAACGTTGACACACTAGCCAAAAACGGTAGCGATACCCTTTTCAAAGGCCCGGAACCCTCCCTCGTAATATCATAAACCCTCAGAAAAAAGCTGGATTAGGGACTTAATGGTGTTTCTAAAGAAACCATGTGGCACAAAAACCAAACCCGTGCTCAACCTTGGGCGAAAAGATTTAGGTATGGTTTGCGAAATCCTCACAGGACACTGCAGACTAAAACAACACCTAACAAGGATGGGGCTGTCACCAAACTGCGGAAAGTGCGGTGAGATTGAATCTTCGATCCACTTCGGCACACTGCTACACCAGAGCCAAAACTCTCGGTGCGTTCCGGATTCAGCCAGAGTCGCTCCATCTTCTACCACTCGCGAAGATAGCAGAGTTTGCAGGGAAATCAGACCGATTTGTGGACAACCAACCCAAAACCCGGGTCATAGTAAAATGGGCCAATCACTTTGGCCTAAGTGCTGGAAACGCCTTCAAGGAGTCGGTCCCCCATCAATATTTTTCACTATCCATATTACAAACATATGGAATAAAAGACCAATATCGTTAAATACCCATAACTTTTTTTTCTTTTACTGTTCGAGATTTTGAGTATTCATTTCGACGAAAATTTGTGACGTTTGTTTTCAAAAATTATACTGAAAGAACTAACAGAACGATTTTGTCAAAAACTTGCAATCCTATAAAAATTGATAAAAAATTTATTAAACATAAAACATTTTTAAAAAATTATAATAGTGTTATTTTCTAATTGGTTTAATATATTTTTTAAATTTTATACTATATATATATATATGCAATTTTAAAAGAAAAAAAACTTTCATAAAAAAATAATTTTAATATTTTTTTATGGCCGTTCAAAATTAAAACATATGTAAGATAAAAACTCTTAATAATTTTAATATTTTTTTTAAATAATGAAATAATTTTTAAATAAATAAATAAATATAGTAATTTTTAAATTTCAATTAGAAGCGGCAGAAAATAGCCATGGGTATTTTTTGATGCATATAATCTATAAAAATTATAAAAAAAAGTAATGAAATAAAACAAGACTACCAAACGTATGCGATTGCACGTAGAATGCATCAGATGCATCATGCCTGCATTTGTATTAATACATTTTTATAATATATTATAAAGCAAACCAACATAAAGCCTTAATCCCGTCGTCTTAGAAAACCGGATCAACCGACAACGCCAACGCAGCGCGGACCGTTGGTTTTGTCTGAGACCGATCGGAGGCGTTATAAAAGGTATACATTTTTATGTACTTCCTCTGAAATATAATGACTATATTATTACAATATATCCTATATATCCTATATATCCTATATATTTGCAAATCGACAGCGTTTACACACAATGGAAAACCGTCGAAACTAACCTCTGACCGCGCACGCGCTTGTACGTGTGCCACTTATTATGTACTCGTATATATGTATTTGTATAATAATGCATGTATGCATGCATAGTACTTAAAATGTCCTTTAAATTCATCGATTTTCTTTTGAAAAGATCCTTCCGTGCGCAAACGCAAGATAATCGTGTCAAAGACGAGGGTTCAGCCCTTATATAATATTGAATGCCTGTAAGGATTTGTGTGCGCTACTGAAATGCACCCAGGATATTTAAATTATATAATATATAATATATATTATATATATGAAAAGGAATTTCTTTAAGTTCTTATTTTTTGTTGTGCCTACACACATGTCTGCATATTATATGCATGTTTATTTTGCATGCCATCGAAGAGAGCAGGGGTCGCACGTGGTAGCATTATGACGTCTCGTATCCTTGCGAGGGGTCAAAATGTGTGTATACACACAAATGCATATATAATATATAAAATATTATAATATATGTCTTAAGACAAGCGCGTCGCACGCGCAACGAAGTGCATTTAGCTCAAATTATGCATATTAAGGAATTTATAATATATTCGGTATTTGTATTTTGTGTATACATATATATACATTCTTTGTGAACTATATCACAGCACACACAGCACGAAGGAGACCGCGTCTATTTTCGGATCCTGTTTTTAAGGGAAGTCAAATGATCTTCCGTGTATCGTGCGTTATATGTATATATATATATATATATACTATATTAAGATATATATGTTTTAAGATGTTGTTTATGCGCGTAGTGCGTGAAAACAGGAAGACTTTATTTTGTGTCGTGTGTCTGGTGCGCTTGAGCGTGTTGTTTTTGGATTGTGTGTGTCAGACACACATACACACACACATATATATATATATATACTATTTCATATACACACATATAGAGTATGTCTATAGAGATTTGTTCTTCATTGGAAACGCGCATACGCAAGATGTGACAATTTAAAGCGTGGCAAAGGCAGCACCTGCGCCCGTGGAAGAGCAGCGCAGTCATCTGCTGCAGCGATAGCTTGCTTTACATGCTCATTACTTTTAATTATATACTAATTTTATAGCCTGTTTTACTGATAGATTTTAGTTAGCACATTATTTGAATTGGTTTTTGGTTTTCAATTTGAATTTCGATGGGGTTTTCGATTTCGATGGATTACTATATTATTCAACATTTCGAATTAGTGCGTATTTCGGGAATTGTATTAAAATATTAACACCTAAATAATTGCGCGTTTCCCAAGGAATAATAATAGAGAATTGACCGTGTCGACCTTTTAAGCAAATTTGCATACACACACATTTCATACACACACACTCAGTCGCATATAGCTTAACAATACAATACAATAATAGAAATAATCCGTATTACACGCACTCTCGCAAAGAAAGGACCCCCGATGCCCGTGTGATGCAGATTATCCTTTCGCAGTTCAGTGAGCGCACTTGCGATTATGAATGACGTGCGTTCTGTCCTGGTCGAGCGGCTACCCAAAACACATTCACTTTTATTACAATTGCAGCACGCAATGACATTTAATATATACAGATGTCAAATTTTATTAAACGGGCCCAACGATGCCGAGAAAAAAATCATTTTAAATCGAAATGTTATAATTTTGGTCCTTCGAGCCGGATTTCCATTTAGATTAGAATAGCCTAAGAAAGCGCAGAGCTTTCTAGGACGAGGAAAAAATCATATTATTAATAATATTTTAAATATGTTGTATATTGCGAAATATATAAAATGTATTTCTAAGATTAAAGAATACTTTTTATATATTATCATATTTTTGTATATTGATGAATAATATCTCATATTCTTGGTATTATAGTATTTGTTTTATATTATAGTATTCCCAAATATTTTAAGAATATTAAAATTAAAATTATCTCTATTTTGATCCAAAAATGATAGACCTTACACTGAACGAAAAAAGTAATACATATTATATTTGTTGTATATGAGATACCCTGTAAGTATCGGTATACTCAATATACTACATTTATATAATACACACATAAATTGTCTATTAGAGGTGCAAAGAAATACCAAACAATTGGAAGCAATTTCGTCAACAATATGAAATATACATGCAAGTGAAAAATCGACGAAAAGCAAAGATATTCAATCAAACATCTTCCTAAATATTGTTGGCGATACCGGTATCCAGCTATTTAATAACTTCAAAATGCCAGATGCTGATAAAAACTATATAAAATCCGTTTTGAAAACCGTCAAGGAATACTGTTCCTCAAAAAAACGTGGTATACGAATGGTTCAAATTTAACCAAAGATCTCAACGCGAAGGAGAGCATTTTAAATCATTTCTGGTAGATATACAAAAGTATATAAGGACATGTGAGTATGGAAACCAAGAGAGTTCTATACTGAGAGATCGAATTGTGATGGGGATAAAGCACACGTCGCTACCGGAGAGGCTATTGGGATCGGAGAAACTGGGTGATGTGTCGTTCTGCAGAATTGACAAGAGCACAGGCTTCGAAAATGCAGGGACATATGGATACGGGGGATGCAGTAAATCAGGTGAATCAAGTAGTGAACTTTTGGAAATTGATAATCGTGTAAAGTCAGTAGAAATTGATAAAAATGTATTTTCAGATACAAATAAAGATATTTTTGAAGGTACTGGTTCATTTAACGAAACATGCTCATTGTTTTTGAAAGAAGATGCAATACCTTTTATAAAAAGTGCTCGTAGAATTCCTATAAAATTAAAGAACAAGCTGAGTGAAACGCTGGACGACTTAGTAAATCGTAGAATTATTCAAAAAGTAAATCAACCGGTAGACTGGGTGCACAGTTTAGTAATTGTAGAAAAGACAAATGGAAACCTTAGATTATGTTTAAACCCAAAATATAACTTAACAGATACATTAAACCAGAAAAATTTACAATTCCGACAGTAGAAGGAACTAACAGTAAATTATGTGGCAAGCAGTGGTTTACAGTTTTAGATTGTAAAGAGGGTTTTTATCAAACAGAATTAGATGAGAAATCATCTGATCTATGTGCATTTAATACTATTTATGGAATCTATAAATTTTTAAGTCTACCTTTCGGATTATCTTGTGCTCCACAATTTTTTCAAAAAACGAATACAAAAGTATTGGTGATATCACCGGAGTAGTGATATACATTGACGATATATTAATTGCTGGCGAGACAAAAGAATAACAGGATGTAATTTCAAGTAAGGTTAAAAATAGAACAAGAACCTTAAATGTAAAGTTTAATTCAAGTAAATTACAATATTGTGTAAACAAAGAAAAAGTATCTAGGACAAGAATATTCAAAAGACGGAATTAAAATTGATGTGGATGTAGTAGAAGCAATAAACAAAATTAAAGCACCAACAAACAAAAAAGAGTTACAAAGTATTTTCGGTATGCTAAATTTTTTACGGAATTTTATTCCAAATATCTCAGAGTTATCAACCACATTACGGGAATTGATTAAGACAAATGTTGAGTGGAGCTGGTTACCTAAACACCATATCGTACTAAATAAAATAAAAAAAAACTCCTATTACATGTGCTCCAGTGTAAGGAATTTTTGACGAGAAAAATGAAATTACAATCCAGACAGACGCTTCTCAATTTCATACTTCAATTTCATACTTATCGAGAAGTCTAACTGATTGCGAGAAAAAATATGCTCAAATAGAAAAAGAACTATTAGCCATCGTGTTTGCTTCCATTTTTACATATATGGTCAAAGTGTCAAACTTCAGACAGATCACCAGCCACTGGTTTCTATTTTCAAAAAAGAGGTAGAACAGATTTTCTCATCAAGATTACAGAGAATGAGATTAAGAATAATTAATTAATGCATATTGCAGACCTTCTGTCAAGATCCTTTGATCCAATGCAAATTAAATAAAAAAGATGAAGCATAATTACAAGAAATAGTACATACAATTAACCTAAGCGATGGAAAATTTAAAGAATTTAACCAAAAAACAGAAAGTGACCAAGCATTACAAAATCTAAAAAAAAATACTGTTTCGATGGATAGCCAAGAAACAAGAGGATTATTTCTCCGGATATGAATATTATTTACCGTTTCTGGAACGAAATTTATTGTGAAAATGATATTCTGTTTCTGGAAAATAGAATTATTGTTCCAATTAGTTTACGAAATCAAATTTTACATTTAATTCGCGAAGGTCATCAGGAAATAGTAAAGTCTAAATTAAGAGCTAAGTCTTTAGTTTATTGTCCAGGAATAAAAAAGGATATCGAAAACATAATAATAAATTGTCGTATTTGTAAAAAAACATCAATGCTCAAATACAAAAGAAATGATCATTTATCATGAAATACCTGAACGACCATTTCAAAAGATTGCTGCTGACATATGCGAATTTGCTAACATCAACTTTTTAATTGTAATTGATTATTTTTTAAAATAGCTAGCAATCATTCCAATCAAATCAAAAACAGCGGGAGAATTAGAAAAGAGTTTTAAAACAATTTTTGACACTCACGGTATACCGGAAATTCGTATAGCAGATAATATGCAATTTAATATTTTTTTGCAAAAAACTAAAATGAGGCAGAATTATGTTGACAGCTATTAAAAGCGAACGAAACAAAAATTTACTCTCGCCTCTCTAATTTTCATGTTTTTCAAATACACTCAGCAACTACTGAAGTGTGGGTTTCAAAATTGTATGTATACACCAAATAAATTATGAGATTAAGATTTAAACTCTGTGGTATAGACGCATTTTCTGTGTATGTATTGAAATATCGGACGAGCGCGCTCAGTTTTTTGTCATCTAGCATCCCGTTTTAGTTTTCTGCAACTGCATGCACATAATGTAAATCCAGCTTAATGCATTTCAATTTATATTTTTTTCTAAAAAATGGAACTTTAAACTTTAAAGTTTATAGTAATAACAAGTAGTCCAAGTTATCCAAAATCTAACGGTCAAGCAGAAAAGGGAGTCCATATAGCATAACCTATGATTAAAAAAGCATGTGAGGAAAATACTGACGAGTTTAATGGAATACAGGAACACAAGTATTCCAAGTTTAAATGCATCTCCTTCACACATTTTTATGAGTAGAACGTGCCGAACCAAGTAACCTATTTAAGATAATCTATTACTTCCAAGAGTAATTGAGGGGATAAGAAATAAAATTTCATTAAATAAATTAAAATCGGAAAAATATTACAATAAAACTGCACATGCTAGAAAATCATTTGAGATAGGAGACAAAGTTGTATACAACAAGGCAATGTTTGGCACGTATTGTAAATAAAACCGACACACCACAATATTTTATAATAAAAAATGCAGAGAACAGAGTTGTCAGACGGAATTCGTCGCACCTGCGTCACTCTAAGACGCCAGTAATTAAAAGAAGATGTACACATTTTATTCCTATATCTAGTAATACAAAAGAAGAGGACAATTGTTTAGGAGGGAGTCCGCAACGTCACACTACACAAACAACAGAACAAATATATACAAGGTATGGTATAGATTAATTAAAACACCTTAAAGATTTGTAATGTAATAAAATGAATTAAAAATATTTATATTGTGAATTATCGAAATAATTAATCATATCTATGACATACATATTAGAGATGTAAGTTAAATAACATCTAAAATAAACATATAATTTACAAAAATTATAAAATTCATTGTAATGTAATCATTTTTTTCATTATTTTTTAGTAAATGTTGCATTGTATTTGTAGTAAATGTAAATTGTATTTTCAATTTTAAAAATATTTTGTTGTAAATATTTATTATTTAAATAGGATTTTCATGTTTAAATCTTTTAACACAAATTAATAATAATTAATTTAATAATTTACGCCTCACAACAACAATAACACATGCATGTCACCAATAAAATCTATTAGAAAATTAATTCTGCAATTATGTATATTAACAATTAACAGACAGGGTATCACTTATGATATAAAAATTATTATTTAATTATACAATTTATAAACTTTTTGTATTTTTTATTGCTATTATAATAATATCTATAATTTATTATTAAAATTTTATTATTTTTTGTTATTTTGTCTTTATATACGTATTTAATTACAAAATGATACATTTTATTATACTTTGAATATAATTTATAATTTTGTTTTTAATAATTATTTACAAAATAAGGTTTTTATTTTATATTTTCTGTATAATTTATTATTTTATTTTAGTTTTTTTTCAATAATCAATCATAAAATAAAAAACTTTATTATTATGTTTATAAATATTATTAAAATTGTTGTAATTTTTTATATTTTACGGTTTAGTAATACATTTTATTATTATTTTATTACATTTGTAATTAGCTGAAAGCAAATCATAAAATAATAATGAAATTCATAAAAAATTAAATCGTATTATATATTTTCGATAATATAATATCATATCATATTAATATCAAATCATATAATATTTTAGTATTTTTAAATATTTTTTATAATATTATGTATATTCGTGAAAATGGACTTTAAATTTTTGAATTAGTAAAATAATTCTAGATATTTGCAATATTACTAATAATATTTTCGATATTATAGATATTATCTGGTATTATTAAATATTTGTACACCACATTACGAGAGTGAATATACATATATAAATTTAATGTAAAAATTATAAAAATTAAAATAACGCCCATCCAAAATAGTAACTTATTTATCAAAATTTTGAATGTGTTTCTGGGCATTATATTAATTTTTAATTTTTATAATTTTTACATTGAATTTATTTTTATTTTTATTAAGTTATTACTTTATTAGTATTTTTTATAATTCTTTTATTTTGTTTATTTTCATCTTATTATATATTATTAAAAAATATAATAGCAAAACATGTTTTTTAATTGATATAACTTATTATCTCTTTTATAAAATCCCAAGAGAACCGGAAACGGAACTATCAATTCGGAACTATCTAAATTTATCAATTTCAATCATCAATTTTCGAAGATTTGCTTTGAGGTTGGCCTTGGAATCTGAAATTTCAAAGGGTAGCATTTGACTAATAACGGTTCCGTTATGATTTTGTCGTATAATTATTGATAATTATTTATTATAGTAGCAACAATTTATTCATGGTAAATTTTTTTAAAAGGCATTGAGAAATAGGTATGACCGAGAAGAAAATTGTAAAAATTATACATTAGCCGCTGCCGGATATACTTAAATTAAAAATAATATTAAAAATAAACAAATAAAATAAAAAAAAAACAAGAATTCTGAAAAATATAAATGAAAAATTATGGCATTTTTTTTAGTTATGAAAAATAAATAAATAATAATAAAAAACAGACTAGCCGCTCCTAGTGACTGATAAATCAGACGTTTACCCAACGGCCGCTGGCTGATTTAAGGGTCTAGCCGGCCGCCAATTACTTTGCATCGGCTAATATCTTTGAGTCTCTCACACACATACACACACACACACACATACATGCACGCACACATTCACATATATACAAAATACCACCCAATTAACGTGAGCATCCAAAAATATGATTAATCTATTCGGACCATGGAAAAAAACTATCCGCCCATAAAATGTGCGCTCGCGCGTGCACGTAAAACAGTTATACGTTTAGGGGTGAAATCAATTATTTTAGCAAATGTCGTTTTACCGTTACGGCCGGCGGCGGCGCGGCTGGGCTGACGAACGTTAGCGTGGTGCCGGTAATATAATATAATATCTTAAACTTAATGGAAATCAAACGATTAATTAAATAATCGGAAAAATTAAAACTGAAAATCTAAAAGTCAATATAAATCAAACGATTATTCAAATAATCTAAAATTTTAATATAATATCTAAAACTCAATATAAATTAAAAGATTATTTAAATAATCAAAAAATTAAATATCATATCTAAAACATAATAGAAATCAAACGAATTGTGCCGTCATTCGATTATAAATTTTAAAATGCAATAAAAAATAATCTAAATACATTAGCAGTGCGTCAGTATGCATCTTCAAACGCCATATCCGATCGCCTAGCCAATTCAGATTTTTCGGAATTAGTCAAAGTCACATTGAAATCGAATCATTTGATTGGCTTTTTCAAATGTAGTCTATTTAATTTTAATTCAAGGGACAAACGGCTCAGTAATGATCAAAAAGGTACCCGATATCATTTCCACGGACCGCAATGGTCAGCTGGTTGTTTCGATCTCAACTCGTTGGATTACAAGTTGCAAAGGTCCGTATTAGAAACTATGGCCTGCCATATACTCGATACCAGTGCTGCCACTGGAACTGTTATTTTATTGGCCCTGTGGCACTTTGGCCCTTAATAAAATGGCACTAATAAAAAATGTATAAAAAAATGATGGAGTAATTGTTTTATTCAATTTATTTAATATAATAATTCAATAAAATTGTTAATGATTTTTTTTCAGTAATATAATAGTTTAACAATAAACAATATGTATATTTGACATAATTAAATCTAATATTTGCATACTAAATTGAAAGTATAAATATAAAAGATGCCGTTAGATAGCGACTACTATGCAAATAAAAAAACATAACTAGTCATATAGACCACAAACTACACATCAGACTAATTTATTATAATAATGAGGCATGTTCTCATTCCGTGTAATAACTCTGATTTTATATAATGACGAAAAAGGCAACTTAATGAGGTGTTTTTTTGTGACGTCACGGTCTCATTTTATTGACTATTTTAAATGATCGTCTAAAAAGGCCTTTTGGCTTTTGAAGAACGCGCTTGTGCAAGCAGTGAATTATTTCTCCATACATGTAGTGACGCTACATTAAGGACGGGCCTTACAAATAAAATATGTTATACATTCCTTTTTGGTATAAAATATATTCACTATTCTAGAACGATATCTGGCTTTTGTAGAATGCAGCAAATAACTGTGCTGCGATCGCTGATTTGATATGCGAAACTCTAGAGAAATACAGCATCTCTCTGGAAGACTGTTGGGCACAAGGATACGACAACGGTAGTAATATAAAAGGACAATACAATGGTGCATAAAGTCACATCCTTAAAAATAAAATCTAAAAGCCGTGTGAAGCTCACACTGTCAATTTATGCGGTGTCGACGCTGCAGAATGCTGCTCAGCCGCAGTTACATTTTTCGGAGTTGTTCAAAAGTGTTACAATATTTTCAGTAGCAGTGCATAACGTTGGGAAATTCTAAAAAAAAGGTATGTTTTGGCTTCCCTTCACAAACTCTCAGACACAAGATGGTCCCCTATAATTAAGGCAGTTAAACCATTTTCAAATAACCTCAAAGGATTACGAAACGGTCTGAAAAGCTTGACCGAAGTCACTTTAACTGCAGAATCTCGAAGAGATGTGAACGGCGTTCTAAAGCAGAAATTCGAGTGTATCCTGATGTCTTCGATTTGGTCCAAGATTTAGACCGCTATAAACGACAGGAGCATAATTGTTCAAGCTAGAGTAATTACTATCGACATTGAAGTTTCAATTCTTGAGAGTTTGTTTGTCGGTTTTGCAGCTGATTCGAGATAAATGGGATCAGATGTTATATGAATGCAAAACAGTTGCCAATGAAATAGGAGATATATCATTATCGTTACCATCAGCATTTATCGACCAGAATCATGCAGACGAAACATAGTAACAAGATGAAGAGACCGATTTTAAAAGAAAAACCTTTTTTAGTGATCGTTGATTCGGTAATTTCAAGTTTTAATATTAGATACGATGCCAAGAATTGAATGCTACGTTTTCTTTTTTTAAATTTTATTAGGCCACTTTAGCGAAGCCCTTTTGGGCTAGTGAAGATGACATAACTAAACTTACAAATAAATGTGCAATACATAGTATGAAATGAAAGTAAATGAACAAGAAATAAATAATAAATAAATTTGAAAAAAAAGAATCAACATATTTGAATTAAGTTAAAAGGTTCTAAATATTTATGTTGTTTTGCTGTAGGAACTTGTGAATCACTATTAGTGGGTCAGGGTCAACCTGGCATGATGCGAGGATGTCTCGGATATTTTGGGGCGCGCAGTAACCTGCCTATACTCGAATTTCCGCAGCATGTCAGGACGAGTTTGTCTTCGGATAGGGCATACCCAAATGACGTGATCCACAGACTCGTACGCACCGCCATCACATAGAAGACTTTGTATAATGTTGACTCTGTTTATATGGTCACAATTCGGCACCCACACTTCGGCGCGTGCATACATGATGTATAATGGCTTAAAAATGTTGTGGTCATGGAGTACTATTCTACTTCTTAGAATCCGCCTTTTATAGGGTTGTTATTGTAAAGCAAAAATGTGATGCCGTAGGCATCACGTTTCCTTCCATAAAAA
>JAAAKO020038608.1:0-12393 GCA_010015015.2 Bolitophila cinerea
AAATTGCCCTGAACCAGATATACACATTCGTATGCATTTGAAACTAAACTTTTACCGATGTGTATGTATACATAAACATATATATATATATATATATATATATATATAGTGGATGTATTTATATATATCTCTATATAACATGTGTCCCATTTAACTTCATTTCAAAGTAGCGACACGGGTGTCGTATGTTTTACACAAACCAATGTCACCCGAAAACAACCACCGCCACCGTGTCGGGCGCTCGCACACAAATACACACACCCACCAACCCCGCACCCACCCAACCCACTCACCGAAGCACCCGCGCGCACCAATCCACCCACACAGCTAGTAGGCTACTATACACACACACTTTGATACGTATGTATGTCTCTCTATCTCATTTGTTCGCCTTTGTCGGGAAAATGTAAAACGCATACACGGGCAATGTTATACAGAGCTTTTCCGAGCGTGATGCGATCCTTTACTATAAAATATATAGGAGTATATGTGGATGTATAGCTAGAACTTATGTCTACGTACACAGCTCGCATGTGTATTATACAATCTTCACCCGCTGAACCCGCCTGGATGGCTGACTGACTACTCTATGGCTCACCCGCACCCAGAGAGCGTATGTGTTACTTAGTCGCTGTGCGCGCGCGCGCGTAACCGTAACCCCAAACATAGATGCTCTACAATATTCTCAACATATATAGTACATAATGATGCGCTTCGTCGTCGTGCCGAATACACGACGCGTGTCTCAACACAGTGGCAGTGAAAATACTGCTACTACTAGTACTACTACTACTACTACTACAACGAGTAGTTCAGGTTTTCGCGCAGTGGTTTTCCACTGCGAATTTCCTAAGCCAAAACGCCCCGAACGACGACGCGCAATAAGATATTATACTTCTTGTGTATATCCAAATTGTATCGGATTCACATGCTCGCTGTTCCTGTGTGTGTGTATGCCGAGTATACTTCCAGACATTCCCCAGAGGATTCGAAGGCATACAGGCACCGCTGGATGAGTGTGAGAGTCTCGCACCGAATTTATCGCACCCGCAATTTTGCAAAGTCATGCAGGAACTTCACCGCACACCGCCACCCGTTCGCCCACCCTCTCGAGCTTAGATTCTTCGAATAATGTGCAAGTTATGTAGTCGTCGCATGTGCAGTGCATACATAAATTCGAAATAACAAGATACCCTCCTCCCCTTCCTTGCTTCTAGCTAACGTTCCACCTCTCCGCACCTCGTTCGCTCGAAGGATGTACACGGATTTGTTCCGGCGTGTTTTGTTTTCACAGGCGTGCCCCGAAAAGCATAGAAACAGCCCGCATAAATGTAGTAGTAGTAACTATATGCCAGTATATGTTTGGGAGTCTCTCGGAGACATATGCACATTTATGCTTCTATATGTTTTAGACTTTCCGATGCGAGTGCACCTGGGGATGCTGGTGCAACATTTCCAGGAGCATTTCTACACCACGCCGCATTCTAATAATGGTGTATGTGTGTATATGGTGTCGTCTCTCTATTAGCACCGCACCGGAGCCACTTAGTGGCTTCTCGGGAATCATGT
Organism: Bolitophila cinerea; assembly: GCA_010015015.2. Taxonomy (NCBI): domain Eukaryota; kingdom Metazoa; phylum Arthropoda; class Insecta; order Diptera; family Mycetophilidae; genus Bolitophila; species Bolitophila cinerea. Next base: position 1,570 of record JAAAKO020038608.1, read on the forward strand.
GTGTTACATGCACATGACTTCCTGCGGTATTTCTGAATACATGCACATATGTCTGACTTCCACATGAATCTGTGGTGTTTAAATGCGCTTGTAAATTCCTCCTTCGCATTTATATGTAATCTCGTGTCTCTGCGCTCCGGTTTTGTGCACGCAATGCGATGCGATGAATGTGAAAATGTTAATTGAAATGCTTTTCCTCACACTCTCACAAACTCACACACTCTAGCTCAAGCCAATGCAACCACAAAAAATAGGTACACACCGGCGAATACATCAGATTTTCCACTGATTCCATATAATATATTAATTTTTTCGCATACACTGCCACAAAATGACAATTTCATTAATTAAGCCAAAGCAAAAACATTTCGACGTGCTTGTTTGATTGTTTTCATTTCGTATAATTTTAAAATATTTATATTAATAATAAATGTGCGCCGTAAAATATATTTGTCTGCCATATATACGAAAAACAACATAAATTCCAACGAAAAAAAAACAGAGCAGAGTTGAATGAGCAAACCACAATAAAAAACAATATGGTAATTTGGCTCAGGAAATTTAAAAAAATATATATATAAATATAAAATATATGAAAAGCTCGCATGCACGCATTTGCGTCAAGTTCAACCCCCCGTTAAGCTCCTCCTTTTGCCCCCACCCACCTACGCCGCCTCTGCTCATAATCAATTACCACACGACTACAACAACAACAATAAATAAAATGCAACCCGATTTATAATGCACGCAATGGTTGTTTTAGTCGTTTTTTGTCTCATGCGCATTGGGAGCACGGCGCCACCGACCGACGCCCCGGACGCCACCGACGGGCATCGCGACGCACATATCTCTGTGAAGAGCGCACAATAAAAAAAATACTTCTGCTTTTAAAATATCACAAATACATATATTTTTAAACCGATTTTGGTATAATAATTAAGTACGTTTGCAATTAGCGTGCAAAACGAGGACATAAATGCATGTTGTTGTTGTTGTCGTTGTTTTTGTGGCGGACAGTGGCGTGTGCGTGCACACCATTAATATGCCGTTATGTCTGTAAATACGGAAATCTTTTCATTTGTGTGTGAGAGTTATTTTTAAAAACATAAATGTTATAGTTTGGCCGTTGTGGCGTTTACAGAGAGAATTGTACATCGCATTTGTAGGGTTTACTTTTTATTTTAGAGGGCTTTGGTAAGGCTGTATGGCGGAATTTTTTTATAAATGGAAGGTTTTAGCCTGTATCGTAAAAACAGCGATAAATGTACATCACATTCGAAGGGTTTCCTTTTAAGTATTACTATCTTTCCAAGGGTTTATGGCTGCGGATTTGCGTGTTTTATAGAAAATATTAAAAACAAAAATGTTTTAAGATTTAGAAACACAAATTTCATTGATTTCATAATAATATCTAGGCAAAAATCATTACGTTAGATATTTTTGATTATTTTTTATGTTTTTCATAACGCTTTTGTTTTGTTATTTGTTTCCTATATTCACTATTTTTCCGTTTTTGTTTATTTTATTTAAAATCTATATTATTATTAAAAATTATATTTAATAATTCACAGATAAACACCTAAAACCAGATCTGTTATAGATTGGCCAGTAAGGCGTTTACAGAGAGATTTATAGGGTTTACTTTTAATTTTAATTACTTTGGCTAGGCTGTAGGCCGGGAATTCGCGTAAGATGGTAGGGTTTAGCCTGTATGGCGTAAATAGAAATAATGCTACATCAATTGTTCACTTTTTAGTATTTATAGCTTCCGAACGGTTTATGCCAGAAGATTTGCTAGTTTTATTATTTAATAATTAAAAGAATAATGTTTTTTCATAAGGTTTAGTATAACCTAGAAATTACATTGATTTGTTTTTAATTTTTAGTAAAAAAAATAGGTAGTTTTTTAAGTTTTTTTATTTACGTTTCTGTGTTCTTATTTTATTACAATATTTACTATTTTTTCGTTACATCTCATTCACAGAAAAACACCTAAAACCAAAAATGATGTGGTTTTGCCTGTATAGCGTAAACAGAGCAACTGTACATCGCATTTATAGGGTTAAATTTTTAGTATGGATTGCTTTAGCAAGTCTGACTGCCGTGAATTTGCAATAAATGGTAGGGTTTAGTCTGTATCATGTAAATAGAGATAATTGTACATCACATTTGTAGGGTTTACTTCTGTGATTTGCTGGTTTTCGAAGTGTTTAGACAGTGGATTTGCGAGTTTTATCAAACTTTTTTTTTTTAATTAAATTTGAAAATATTTTTTTGTATTTTGTTGAAATAGTAAAACTTAGAATTTGCTTTAAATTGTATTTTTATTGATTAAATAAATAAATAAAATTTCATAAATTTTTTGTTAGAGCCTTTTTATATTGCTCAATTATGACGTGTAATAATAAATCATATCTACTAGCTAAATATAATACAAATGTACTCACCAAATTCGGATAGAAATGTGACTGCTCGGCGCCGACGCCCGGCAAGTAGGCCGCGGTCGGGATGCCCTCCGCGTACGCTGAATTGTACATGGACAACTGCATGCCGCCGTGCCCGATAAGACTGGCCTGCGCCAGACGCTGGTAGTTCAGCATCTGTTCGTGCTGGCACGAGCACACCGTTTGCCCGGTACTGGGATCGGTGAACAGGGGCCGACCGCTGTCACAGCACCGGTTCGGTGGTCCGGAGGCAGCGGAGCACGGTGACGAGCTGCGCGCGCCCGGCGGTATTGTCGATGTGACGGCCATGGCGTGCGAGACGGGTGGCGATGGAGGTGTCGAGGAGACTGTGTTCTACAAACAAACAAAAACACACACACCTATTAAAATCAATTCATCACAATCATAAGATATATATTAATAAACAATCTAAAATCAAGTCTTATCGCATGAATCAATATTTTGTCGCGCAAAACATGTACATATAAATAATAATAATGTAATCAATACGGCGAGCCCGAGATCTTTCAAACAAGCCGCACTCTACATATCTCAAACTGAAAAAAAAACTAGCTTCTCAAGAAACACCGGAGCTCGAGCTCGATATTGAGTATATATTTGTCGGAATCGAACATGACTCGGATTATATAAGTGTCTTTGAATGTGTGTGTGTACACTTTGTCGAGTCCGAGCGTCTTGTTGTAATTACACGCGACTGTGTATACAGCGTCGTTCTTGCGGTGTGTGTATGTACGTACTCGCGCAAACACTCAACATTATATATTAATAATAATATGTAATAATATGTCTATCCGATTGTCAGTCTGTATGAGAATGTGTGTGTGTGCCGAGTGGTTGTTTTCGTCGCTTTTAAACAAACTGAACAAATACACGCAAACCGAGCAAAAACAGGCTTCAAAAAGTCGATACCGCGCGACCACATAATAATAATATTTTAGTCGTATCTCACACGCACTCGTTTGTATTAACTAATAACACCCAAGTCAAAGTAGTCTAAGCATTATTATTTTTTTCCAGATATATACTATTAGATAATTATAAGTATCATTTAATATGTTATTTCGTGTTTGTGTACATAGAATCGAAGGAGCCGAGCCCGAGCGAGCCGAGCGCCCGAGTTTATCAATTAATTTGAAATCAATGTTCCGTGTTATCGTATTAGAATGCCATCAGCTATACAAAAACAGCGAGTATAAATATAAATATTATAGATATTAGCCGGAATTGATGGGCTGGGCTGGGTCGCAAGTATTTGGTTGGTCGGTCGCCTTTTTATTTCTTATCAACTTCCATTGCCGCGGTCGTCGGTTGTGCGGCACACGCACAGTTTATATAGAGACTGCAGTGCATACGCTTTTCTAAGCGGCCATTTTGGGATCAAAAAAGTTAGAGAATATTTTTTAGGGTGCGTGTATTTCGGTGTTTTATTAGTTTTGGTATTGATTTGAACTGTCTATTATATTAAGTTTTAGTAGATTCAATTTGGCATATGAAATAATGGTATTGTAGTTTTTAAAGACAAACTGATATCATTATAGGGATGTAATCAATAATATTCTAGAATTTAAAATTAAACACAGGCTTAATCTGTTACATAAATCACTTAACAAGCGAAATTTAAGAGTAAAAAACAAAAAAATAACATTTGTAGCGTTTCTTAGTAGATTTTTTGTCTTTTTAGTTATTCTAGTGCATTTTAAAGCATATATGTTGTATTTAAGAGTGGAAAACACAGCATTAACATTTGAAGCGTTTATTGGCATATTTTTTTTATTTTTAGTAAATCTAGTGACAAGAATTACTGAAAATCAAATAAAATCTACCGAGAAACTAGAATCTAGTCGATGTTGTACGGACTTTCACGACATTTCTGTAAATTTTATAAATGTCAATAAAACTATTTAAAAATGACTAAAATTAATCACTCCACAAGCGAAATTTATAATTAAAAGCATAACATTTGTATTTTTTCTTGGTTGACTTTTGCTTTTAAGTAATTGTATTCAATTTTAATTAACAGAAATGTTATAAAAAACTGTATAACAATGACCAAAATTAATGAAAAAACTGGAGTCTACCGAGAAACACTACAAATGCGCTTGACTAAATCAAAGCTATGAAATATGACGAGTTAGCAGATCAATAGAAAACAAATTGAAAGCACCAAAAATACTTGCAAAAATTAGAGAATCATAAAAAACTAGGAAGTCATTGAAAAAAACACTGGATACTTTTAAATGTGTCTTGGTGAAAAATATAAATAAAGAATTTATAGAGTGAAATATATTTTATAATGGAAATAGTAATTTACTAAATTGAGACAGTGAATAGTTTTAGTTTTTTTGCTTGTTTTTAATTCTATAACTATATAATCATAGTTAAACTATGATGGGCATTTGAAATTATGGCAATAAATATTATGTACGGTATTTTTAATTGTTTTTGCTTGTTTATACTGTATTTTTAACGTTTTGTAGAGTGTTTCAATAAGATGATAAGTTTTTTAAGTTTGCTATAGCTTATCAAAGCGAGCGTAAGAGATTTGAAATAGAGATTCAAAAATGAATTCAGAAGCTTCAAAAAATATGATTAAAGTCAGCAGTATGATTTATGAGAATCTTCTTCTGCTAAATATAAAGTGTGACATCCGTAGATACACAAAACCAAACGCAAATGGCTCACGCACCAAATTTTTACTATTCTGATTCCACTAAAACCCAAAAACGGATGCCATAATACCCAAACAAGCTCCAGAAACATAATTTCGAAAAATGAAATAATCGCAAAATTTAAATTTGTCCAATTAGCGTCTAAAATTTGATGAATATTCGACATTATAAAAGAAGCGTTTATACCGAACACTTGTAAGGTCTCTTTGTCATTTCAGTATAGAGTTAGACAATTGTTAAATGCCTGAGCGTAATTTAGAAGTTATTATCATGCAATTAGTTTCACAATAAATTATGATTTTACAAATGAGTAGAAATTTCACATTTGTATGGTTTCTTTGTAGAGTTTGCATTGATAATAATGAGCAGACTTAGATAATTTATTATAGCTTGGGCGTAAATTTAAAATTCATTTATTTATCATTCAATTATGTTTAAATTAAATGATGATTTTACATATACGAAGAACGTTCGCATTTGTATGGTTTCTTTGTAGAGTTTGCATTGATAATAATGAGCCAACTTAGATAATTTCTTAATGCCTAAGCGTCATAATCATTTAATAATTAATGTAAACATATTAATGATGATTTTACATATGAGAAGAAATATCGCATTTGAATGGTTTCTTGGAAAAGTTACTATGATAATAATTAGCCGTGTTGTTACAGCTGCGCGCGCTTACCAATCAGAAAGCATATATTTGAAGTGTTTCATTCCGAAAAAAGGCAATATTTAAAATTGAGGTAATCGTATTTGAATAAAGAGTCATTTGTCCTGAATATGGCTATTTATGGGTATTTAAAACTAATTTTTTTAACTTCTAATATATGCGGTTGAATCAATCGGGCCAATCGATGAAGATTTTTGTCAATTTACAATCCAATTTTATTAAAAAGATTTATCTACGGCATTCAGAATGACACTCTGAAAGACACTGAAAAACAGTCAGAAAGACAGTCAGAAAGGCTGTCAAAAAGACAGTCAGAAAGACAGTTAGAAAGACAGTCAAATAGACAGTCAGAAAGACAGTCAAAACAACAGTCAGAAAGACAGTCAGAAAGACAGTCAGAAAGACAGTCAGAAAGACAGTCAGAAAGACAGTCAGAAAGACAGTCAAAAAGACAGTCAGAAAGACAGCCAGAAAGACAGTCAGAAAGACAGTCAGAAAGACAGTCAGAAAGACAGTCAAAGAGATAGTTAGAAACACAGTCAAAATGACAGTCAGAAAGACAGTCAGAAAGACAGTCAGAAAGACAGTCAGAAAGACAGTCAGAAAGACAGTCAGAATGGCAGTCAGAAAGACAGTCAGAAAGACAGTCAGAAAGACAGTCAGAAAGACAGTCAGAGAGACAGTCCGAAATACTGTCAGAAAAACGATGATGCTGCTATTGTTGTTGTTGTAGACACAGTGTTTCGACACGATATTATTCAATGAAATTGATTAATAATCAGGGTTGAATTTTGTCGGATTCTAATTATAATCTGGCAAAAAGCACAATTACAGTCTGAAATTGAAATTGTTGTTGTTGTAGACACAGTGTTTCTTCACGTTATTATTCAATGAAATTGATTTAAAATTGGTAAGTGTATATCGTCAGATTAAAACTTAAAACGGGCAAAAAACACAATCACAAACTATAATTTACAAGCTGGTTTTATCAACTGTATCAGCTCGAATTTATATTGAACGATTTTCACGAAAATGATTAAAAAAATATAAGCTTCACTTTAAAACTATAAAACACGGTCTTGAATAATATTCTGCAGGGACTAATGCTGTTGGATGAGATTTATAAGAAATTCCTGCTTAAAAGATCAAAATTCGCCTGCTGGTAAAACATTGTCACTTGAAAAGCGCTGAAACTGAAATGATTCCAAACATTTGAAGCGTTTATTTAGGATTGCATTATGATTTGGTGAGTAGCCGTTTGATTACAATATTAATCGATTGTTTTTTGTTTTTATTACTATGAACGATTTTAACGAAAATGCAATAAAGCCTATTTGACACTTTCAAACTAGAAAATACGGTATCAACGACTATTCTGAAGGGGATAATGCTGTAGGATGAGATTTAAAAGAAGTTCATGCTATAAAGACCAAAATAAGGCTTCTGTTTAAACATTCTCACTTGAAAAGCGCTGAGCAGATAAAGCACCGAGACAGAGATAAAAAACTTAAATGATTCCTAACATTTGAAGCGTTTATTTAGGATGTTCTAATTATTTGGAAAGCAGCCGTTTAGTTACAATATTAAACGATTGGTTTTTGTTTTTATTTCTATGAACAATTTTTAAAGAAAATGCAAAAAAAATAATATTACACTTTCAAACCAGAAAAACTGTATTAGAAATATTCTGCAGAGGCTAATGCTGTCGGATGCTATTTAACAGGATTGTCTACTTAAAATCTAAAAATCGGCATCTGTTTGATCACTGACACTTGAAAAGCAGATGGGCAGATGAAATGCCGAAATAGGGATACCAAAACAACGTAAATGGTTCCTAACATTTGAAGCGTTTATTTAGGATTTTATAATTATTTGGTTAATAGCCGTTTGGCTACGATATTAAACGATTGGTTTGTGTTTTTAATACTATGAACGATTCACACGAAAATGCAATAAAGATTGTATGACACTTGCAAACCCAAAAACATGGTCTCAAGGAATATTCTGCCTAGGCTAAAGCTGTCGGAAGAGATTTAGTAGGATTGTTTGCTTAAAAGCGAAAAAACGGCTTCTGTTTGACCACTCACATTTGAAAAGAGCTAAGCAGATGAAACACCGAGATAGAGATACCGAAAAAATAGATGATGATTCCTAACATTTGAAGCGTTTCTTCAGGATATCATAATGAGTTGGTAAGCAGCCGTTTGGTTACAATTTTAAACGATTGGTTTTTGTTTTTCTCACTTTGTAAAAAAACAAGATTTTCCGAAATCCTAACAATTTAAACATAAAAAACCCCAATGAACCCAATTAAACTTCGCGTCGAAGATGGTCACTTTTAATTGATATGTATATCAGATTCGACTATTACCTCAATCTTGGGGTATTTATTTGCGCGCTGCGCGGATCAGGCGAAGCGCGACATCAACTCGTTGAAACGAATTTAATTCGAAGGAACACTGCGTGCGCGCGCGTTGCGACAATCTGGCGAGCACTTTTTGCACGGTGCGATCAAAGGCACCGATCTTTCACTGATATATTTATTAATTAATAAATATATGTATATTTTTTTTTTAATATCGAAGCACGATTAAACTATAAGTTGTTTGCACTAAGCCACAGGTATATATCTTAGCGAGTATATAAAATCCACGATCACATAATTTCTCAGTCACTGATGGAGACACATAAAAGCACAATGTTTAACTATAAGAATGTTCACTATTTCACACAGGCGATTCGAGCAACTGTACATAACACTATATATACACAGTTTCTTTATTTTGTGTGTGTATATACATGCACAAGACGAAATTGCGTGCGTGTATTGGTGTGCAAGCTGCGCGCGCGAGAAACCTGCTTCGACAACGTCCAAAACCAAACTGACGCATGATCGTTTTTCGTTGTTGTGTTTTCCCCCCGGTACCGTATTTGTTTTCGAGTTTCTTTTCATGTAACACACACACACACGTATATACACTCTCTCACTGTCGTCGTCGTTGCCGTCTTCTCACCAATCGCGCTGTGGTTTGCATGGGTGCGAGTGAGAGCGCACGACTGAATGTTATTATGTGTACGTGTGATGTACATCAATGTTATGTTACAATGTTCCGCGTGTGTCAAACTTAGGGTGAACAACTCACAAATGCGCCATTTTTAGATACTCACGCGGGTTGTGCATATAATTTGATCCTCTTTCTGTGGATTAAACAATGCAAGCGTTGGCACACACACACACACAGATACATTTTATGAACGCGTGTGCGATAATCGGATAGATTGTTATAGGTAAAAGGTAACAACACACACACATACAGACACACAACACACACAGAAACAGATAGATATACTCGTCTAATGTGAGTTTGCCACAAGGCGTGGTTTGAGAGGTGAGCCTGAGCGTATCGCCTATGCGCTAGTGTGTGCGTGTGTGTGTGTGTGAGTGTGGTTATACACGCATATGGGGTGTAAACTGAGAAAGTAAAAGGCACACACGGTTGAACAATCGTAAAATAAGGGTAATTATGCAAAGTGAACATCGTAAATGCCCGTGTTTTGTGTATGAACTTTTACAGCAACAATATTTGTGTTTCATTTTATAAATATAACACACAAAAAAGAAACATTCGACTGTACGTGTCTGTGTGTGTGTGTGTGTGTGAGTGAGTGTTGTTGTTATAGCTCCCTGTCAGGACCGTGTCAGCGCAGCAGCGGCGGATAATCGGATTAATAACTGGGAAACAAATTCGAATTATGTATAAATGCTGTATATGTGTCCTCCGCTCGCTCTGTGTGTCACTGAGCGCGGGAACTGAAACTGAAATACGTTTTGATTTAAGTGTTTATGAAGTTATAAAAACTAAATATCATTATTTCTATTATCGACTATCAGTTTCATCATTATTTGGTTCAAAATTCTGCCTGGAAAAATAATAGAAATTCTACGATTTTTCCTTCAATTTATTACCATTTTTGGGATTAAAATAAACATGCGATTAATATTTCTGTGAAGAAAATATTTGCATTTACCATTATTAAGATTTACAAGTTTGTAATTAGCATTTATGCAATTTTCCTTCTACATCGATTTTAATTTAGTGTTACCAGATGGACACCGATAATTTTAAGACTTTGCTCTGACAAATATAGTCATATTATAGGCGTATTTTATTTGTATTGTGTATTTACGCCCATAGAAAAGATTAGGCAGCCTAATTTAATGCCAACTCAAAAACTTTCTTGCTGCAGAGCTATTTCTTTGTTATATTAGCTATTATATAGCAGCAAAGTTAAACTAAATTTAGCTGGAAGAGTTCATAAAGAAACTGCTACAGAAAAGCTTAAAATAATTTTTCTATCAGTGTAGTTTTATTAGTAATTATTTATAGTTTCATATGTCAATTAATCTTTTATTAATAAACATAAAAATCCACCAAAAAATACGAATAATTTTAAACAAAAACATATGTAACACTAGCGTCCTGCCACAGCTGATTAGGGTTTCATAATTCTTCATTCCTTATAGTTCTACATAGCTCATACTATCGCGAGATATACTGCGAATAGAATACACCAAATTCCTGGTGAATATACCATCAAAATTAGATCCAGGTGGTGTGTATAGGTATTTGCGACCGTACATTTGAAAACACTAAACATAATCTATATTTTTTTACAACAAAGCTGAAAAAACCAAGCCAATAAACAATAATTTTACCCGCAACATTTGAAGCGTTTCTCGTTATTTATTTATGCATGTTTTGCGGCCAGAAAAGGTGGAGACTTATGTACATCTACACTTTTATTTGTATGGAAAATTGTGTTAAAAATCAAAAGTAATAATGTCTATGTCAACATTTTTACACGCAACATTTGAAGCGTTTCTCGTTATTTATTTATTTTATTGTTTTACGGCCAGAAAAGGTAGAGACTTATATACATATAAAAAAATATTTTTATAAGGGACTACCGTCACCGCGTCGTCGTGATCGACCCGAGGTAGCGGCGCATCGTCTGG
>JAAAKO020038619.1:0-12393 GCA_010015015.2 Bolitophila cinerea
ATTTTTTTATTTTTTAATGACTATTTTTCCGGTCTCTATGAATTATATATATGTACGTAAACAAAATTCTTTATATATATATATATATGAATAAACTCACTCAATTTGACTCGATTCGACTTGATCGCTCTTACAGGCTTCCACCGTAGATGAAAAGTTCTTGTGGATGTTTTTCGGGTTTATTTTGCGAGTGTCATTATAAGTATCTGGTAAATCTCTAGCGAAGTATAAGTTCGTCTGGTGTTATTTAACTTAATTGATGTTTATAACGTTAAATGACCTTTAATAACCGAGTACCTTGCAAATCTGCATTATCAACTAAATTTTATGGATTTATTATTACATATTTTATTACATAAAAAGTTTAAAAAGAACGACGTTTAAATATTGTTATTTTATTTACATTTATTGGTATTTTTTTATTGTGTATTTCATGAACTGGATAAAATGTTTTGATTAAGAACATTTTATAGTCTTCTTCTGTATATCGATGGCACTCGTATTAGCTGGAACTTTTAACTGTTAACTGTTCCGTATAAAATTTTAATTTAAAAATGTGCAAAAAATGAAAACCTATAAAAAAGCTACCAAAATAAAAAAGATTTTATTAAAAATTGTAGTAAAAATATATACTAATCTATACGTCTAAAGCAAGAGAGATCTCTGTTTACCTGTATGCCTGTCTGTAAGGTCGTATAGGCCACTCTATACACTTTGGTCTAAGGTTAGATAAAATGGGCTTGCGTTTAGATAAAACGGAATGATTAAAAAGTACTCATAATATGCTTGGGGTGGGTGGCTGATAGTTTTTTCCCAGATGACCATTAGAAAAACAAGCAAACAGCAGTTTTTTTGGTTAGCGAGTTTTAATAAGGGCAGTATTTAAAGAAATAAACATTTCTGTAAAAACGACTAAATCCATTAATACTGGGTCCCTTATCCCTTATCATTCAAAAATTCCAGGAAATGAGTAAGCAGATGTTTTGGCTAAGACCCTAAGACCCGTAGTGAATTTCTTTCACAGGGCCGGAACCCGCCATCGGAATATCTCCTTCAGGAAATCCTGGGTGAGAGACCTGATGTAAAACGGCCAACTCTCACACTAGACCTCTAGAACTAGCTGCGATATATCGAAGCTGTTATCTGTTAATAAGTAAAACGATCACCAAATCAGTGCTAAATTTAAAGCGCCTATACCTGGGCTTAGTTTGCGAAATCTTAACAGGACACTGTGAGAAAAATAAGCATCTGCATAGGTTGGGATTTTCCAAAAGACCAATCTGTAGCAGGTGTGGATAAAACGAATCTTCGGTTCATTGTCTCGACAAATGCTGCACTAAGCCATTTAAAATGAATTGTGTTTTCCTCCCACCAGATTTCCCATAATGAACTCCACAATCATCTCTGTCTTAGGAAGATCGCAGAGTTCACTAAGAAATCTAGTAGATTCCCGGATTGCGACCGTCCCTAAGAAACATGTTATAGTATAATGACGGCCTACAGGCTAGACAAGTCTCCGCAATCTCCTTATCACAGCCGCACCCAATTAGGGGGTTGGTAAATTTGTGCACTTACGGTTAAACTACATACTTCCGTTTGAGCGGTTCTCAAAAATAATGATCTCAACTATCGAGTGCAAGATTTTTTTTTAAAAGATTTTATATTATTAAAACATAGTTTGAATTTTTTTTAAATGATCTTTTATTTATTTGGTAATATATTTTATCTTTGCGATAATTTACATGTATTCAGTGTCTCCCGATTGGACGAAATCCGATTGGCTAAATTTCAATTGGCCAAATGATAGGGATGGCCGTATAACGATTCGCCTAATCAAGATTGGCCGAATGATACTATTGGCCAAATTTCACAATATCACAATCCTAAAAGTGTCCAGAAATACTGTATTCCAGTGTTTTTTGTACGGTTTTTATTGATTTGTACGGTCCTGAAATATCGAATAGATCGTGCCATTGAACAGACTTTAGAACTGCGATCGATTTTAGCTTACGGTTCGCTATAGAATCACATGGTTAGTGGTACGATAATTATCTTTTTATATGTGAATGTAAAATATATAATATGGGCCGCGTACAGTCGTCGTATGGTGCGGCCGTACTACTGCATGTGGTGGGAATACAGTCCTTTTCGTCTGTCTAGGTACAGTCTGAGTACATTTCTATTTACCAGTCCTACTGTAATGATTAAATTTGTACGGAGTACGGTCATCCCGACCGTGCGGTCTTCTATCGGCCGTAGATGTACAGCCAGATGTACAGTCTTCTGCGTAGACAAAGTGTGCCATACGTCTGTATTAGGGAATGTCTGGGGAACGTATGGTCCTACAGACCTAGTACGGTCGTGTACCGTACTTGTAATGACAAATCGCACACCGGGATTAGCCGAATCACGACTGGGTTTTTTGCTTGAAATTGCATAATCTTGATTCGGCAAATTGTATCATTCGAATAATCGTAATTCTGCCAATCGTATTATTCGGCCAATCGGAATACGGCCAATCGTAACATTAGGCCACTTGTGTCATTCGGTCAATCGTACCATTTGGCCAATTGTGATTCGACCTATTTTAATTTGGCCAATCGTATCATTTGGCCAATCGTGATTAGGCCAATCGTAATTCGGCTAATCCTATCATTTAGCCAAACATATCTTTCGGCCAATCTGGATTCGGCCAATTAAGATTTGGCTAATACAAAAGGACAATAAAAAAATACTAAAACAGTCACACTGGGCCCGAGAACTGAGGTAATACCTTAATTTTTCAACCAATCAAATATGTGGATATTTCAGAATTTTGTGAATTCGGAGTTGTCCAACGCCAATTTGACCGAAAGGTAAGAACAACATTTAAAAATAAAGTGGCCATATTTGAAGCCCCTGCAGAGAGAAGTGTCAAAAACTGTTTTTCCATACATACAATCAAATTTTCCACTTTGAGCTGCCACTATGAACTTTAATTGAAAGCTGACATTTTTTTTTGGTAGCAATTTGGCTTGCATTTAAGGTTTGCAATCGGGGCCTGCGGTATTATATAACATTATTTGATACAACTAATAATAAAATCACTCCATATAATTCACAATTTATTCATATAGCATTTGGAAATTTCAAATTGATGGTCATTACTAAATTATTTAAAAACGAATGCGTCCGAAATTATCTAAGGACGGCTCACCTCAAATTTACCATCAAACACACCAAATGTGCGCTGGCAACACCAAAAATCGATAACCCAATTTGTACAAAAGACAAAACACATATTCCACGCGTGCAATTCAATTCTCGTAATACGCATGTCCAACTATAAAATATGAATTCCGGGGAGAGCGTGGGTGAAGGGGGGTCCGTTTGTCAGTCAGCACATGTATGATTCCATAATAATATCGTATAAATATGTATGTATATAGATAATTCGTTCTCGGTATTATTTATATATTGCAAAATTGTTTAATATGTTTCACCGCAAAACATGAATGTCGTTTTTAAGGGCAAACGGAGGGAGGCGAACGGCCGGTAAAAGTCTGGGGCTCGCATGAAATGACAATCATGTTCCGAAATAGCTAAACAATAATATCCAATTACCAATCAATATAATTGTGCCTGTGTATGTTGTCACTGTCTATCTATAGTATAAACTATATATGTCTGCTATTTATACATGTATGACGTATAGGATAGGTATATTAACAAAGAGACGAATTCTATAAATATAGTGACTGTCATGGACGCTACCGGCTATCGGAAAATCAGCGATATTGGACACACATATGTCAAAACTTATATAAATTGCTTTATTTTACTGTATATAATTTGTCAGGCATATAGTCTATAAATTAGGCGTGGGCGTGAATCGTTAACAGCGCGAGCTTTCGTAAAGCTTTTATATGCCCATCGTAAGTGATCGCACCTATACAATAATAATAATACGGATGTGTTTACCAACAATATATATATATATATATGTATCAATACGAACAATACAAACAATACGATCCAATTCAACGAATAAAAATACGTTAAGTTTTAGTTGACTATTGTGAAGACAATGTATAGAGTAAAATGGGGCGAAAATAGTACAGAAAGGGCTATATTGGACTCTATAAAACTTTTTTTGAAGAGATATCATTTTTTATTTCGATTCAGCACAAAATGTACCTTATAATGAATTTATTTGATTAAAAATTATTATTTTTATTATTCTACAAAATAGCGGCTCAAACAGTTCATATTTTCACTGTAACGTTTGCTTGATGTGATAAATATCCAGTAAAAATGGCGTTCCAATCGGACCGTTAGTTTTGATGCAATGGCCTACATCTATTTTACATTTATGACGACTCTATATTTTTAGACTGTATAAGTTTTTTTATATACAGCCACATTAAAACCATAAAACACCTTATCTCCATTGCTCGTAGCAATGCCGACACGACAATTATTTTTATATTCCCCGTTGACTGCGTACGCTGAACCCTTGTTATTAAGTACAATACAACTGCAACAGGTGGCACTGTTATTAATTGCACGGCAATGACAGAGTGTTCAGTGTTCAAAAACGGAATATAACCTGAACGCGGACTTTTAATGCTGTTTTCATTATTATTTTATACTATTTCCTCGTAAAACATTGTAACATTGTGTTATTTGATATAAAAGCGATGGCAACAGGTGGCGCTGAGCGGTATAGTTGTAGATTTCAATAGGTGAGCAGAATATTTTTATCAAAAGGCAGGTGTGTGGCAGTAGTTAAAAATACAATTTAATACTCAAGATTTACTACGAAAATAATAAATGTTTTAAATATTTATTATTGTTTTGTATAATTTCAAATTATTTTAATTATGTTTATTAGCTTTTTAATATTAGTATGAAACAGAGAATTGTTTTTCGGTCCCAGGCTCGAAATTCAATTAGGAACCGTTTTTCGTGCCCACACCTACTGAAATAATTGCTTACTTCAAAATTTACCTGTTCAAACAATTTTAAATCCACAGTCATTTTAAGCATCCATTAATATTTATAAAAAAATTATGGTAAAATAAGAAAAATAAATAGTTAATCATTTTTTTTAAATTAAACATTAAATGAGCACCAATAAATATTTAAATTGAGTATAAAAATATTAGCGTTAATCTCATGCAAATATTCATATACAGAACCAAAGAACGGGACCGGGCTGGAAATTCAACAGAAACCCGTTTTTCGAGCCCGGACCCAAAATGAAACAGTGAATCCGGGTCTAGGCCCGTTTCTCTGGTCCTTTGTATGAAATGCAATTACAAAATGTGTCTTGTATTTGCGGGGTGAGCGACCGCAGGGTAAAATACCAAAATATTGAGGGGAGAAATTCCATAAAATCAAATTCTTCAAATTATGTTTCCATTGTGGTTTTTTCTCTTGTTTAAAAGTCAAACTAGACAGCGGGGACAGCGTAGCCGGGATAAAATTCCCATCACCATTTCAAACTGAATTGATGTTTAACGCCAAATTAGTATTATGAGAAAAATGCAGCTTTTTCGAAGCTTTTCAAAATTTTTTTTGATCAAATTCGAAATAAGCTTTAAGCAGAAAATCCATCTCATCTCATATTTGGTCAAATGACCGTTTGGCCAAATGACCTTTTCGTTAAATAGTTCATTTGTGTCCGATCCAAAATAAAAAAGGTAAAAGATATATTTGCTTGTCTTAATGACCAATTAAGGCGTATACTAGGTCCGCTGCTAGCATATTTTAAGAAAGGGTTAGGCCTTATTTCGCCATTTTTTTTTTAGTTTTTTTTTTACAAATGAGTATTTTTGACAAATGATTGTTTTGTCCAATTGAGTTTTTTTGCCAAATAAATTTTTTGGTGATGTGACATAATGACCACGGACATAAGGCCCATGGACATTATGTCAGTTTCAAACTGACTTAAGGTTTATGGAGACCACAATGGGTCCAAATAAAGACCAGCGTGCGTTCATCTCTTTATATAAGAGACGTTTATTTTAACATCAATCAAGTCTAAGGTTCATGGACATTATGTCAGTTTCAAACTGGACATTATGTCCGTTCTTCTAAATACATGGTAATAATGTTAATTTTTTTGTTAGATTTAGTATGTCTGCTTCAAACGGTCATAATGCCCAATGGAATATATTTGCTTTATAAAACAGGACATTTGATCAAATTCGACGTAACCGATATATTAGTTTGTCTAAAATCACTTTAGGGCGAATAATAGGTCCGCTGCTAGCATATTTCAAAAGAGGGTTGGTAAAATTCGGAAAATTATTCTTTTGGCTGTTTTTCCAAATCAGTCTTTGTGACGAATGATTTTTTTGTTTAAATGAGTCTTTTTGCCAAATGTTTTTTTCGGTAAGGTGAATTTTCACGGACATACGGTAAATAGGCATAATGTAATTTTCAAACTGACCTAAGGTCCATGGAAATTATGTCCGTTCTTCAAATACATGGAAATAATGTCAATTTTTTAATTAACATTATGTCTGTTTCAAACGGTCATAATGCCCAGTAAACTTTGCTTTTAATAATAGACATAATGTCCATGGAATTATGTCTGTTTTTGGAAGGACATATTTTTAAATGAACAAAACCCTAATTGGAAACTAACTTAATGTACAATTCTCCATTTGGACAATGTTTTATGTGGACAAAATGCCTATTTGCTAAATAGACAAAACGACTATGGACCTTAAAAAAAAGGCGGTCATAAAAAACCTTACGTCCTTTTAAAAGGTGGTCATAAGAAGCATGGAGGTTATTTCCCTGGACGTTATGTCACCTCATCGTTTTTTTTAGTTAAAACGGTCATTCGGCCATTTGGCCAATTTCGCTGAATGACATTTTTGTCAAAACAGTCATTCTGTCAAATGGCTCATTTGTCCAAATGGCCCTTTCGGCCAAAATGTTCAGCCATTGTTCTAAATGCTAATTATGAGATTGTACCTAATTTAGGAAAGTCTTTCGCCGTTAGTTCAGTTCAGTTAACTCTCTCACAACCGGCAATATTACTTATTAAACTAAACTGATACATATTTTGTCACTATTTCCGAGAGGACAGTTAAAGTGAAGAAAAAAACAACACTGATTGCAATTAATCAAATACCAAAATCTGAACATCCGCCATCGCATGCTTTAACGCAATTAATCACAGTTTGTGCGGCAGTGTCCCTCGGGCAACACCAACTTTTGTCGCGACTCTGCGTGCGTTCAACTATTCGAGCAACTAATAACAAAACATCTATATAACAATTATGTACATCTGTATTCTGTATATCATATAATAGTATATGTACAATATTATTATGTTTAAGAAACCACAGCAGAAAAGCTCTCGAAGTCATGCACCATATTCTGCGTGATCCGTACAGCTCCAATCTTGATGCCGCAAAGTTTCGAAATTACCTGGTGGCAAACAATTTCTAATATAATTGTATATGTGTCTGTGTATCTGTAGATATATGTATACATGTGCAAGGTCTAATAAACTTCCGAGTGATAACATTTATCTGGTGTGCATCCTCCGCGCGTGGTATGCGTTGTACAGTTCTCAAGACAGAGATAATATGTTCCATCGCCTTTTGGGTGGCTCCCGCCCACCCCCCTTTCCCCTAGCGTAACTTGTTCGAAATGTGTGCGCGCTTGGTGTCCTTGGGACGAAGACGACGCGACAATATAATAATAACATTTCACCGGAGGTGGAGTTTGCGATGGAGCTGGGGGAGTGGTGAGAAATCGTGTGAGATTGGGTAGAATTAGGATGTGTGACTTGGGCGCAGCGGTGACAGGCTAACTATACCTTGTAAAAATCTCCCAAAAAAATTTTTCACTCCTTCTCTTTGTGTTTTTGTTAAAAAAGAAAAGTGCTGCGCTTGCGCGGCACATGTTTGTTGTTGTATACTGAACATGTTTTGGGGTCTATTTCATGCCGCCGGCGCAGCACAGCACATGAGTGATGATGGATGATGAGCGCCAGTAAGAAATCCGTGCGTACATTGATTTCGTTTAAATGCAGTTGTATTGAGACGGTTAAATGACAATAACTTTCATGCACATTATGTTAATTTTTAGCGGACTTTACGTCCGCTTCATATGGCGTCACATTATGTCCATGGACCTTATGTCAGTTTAAAAATGAACCATATGTCTCTTTAAAGCCGTCAATTTTTTTTTTGGTTTGGTAGCCAAACGAAAGGCGAGACTTTTCTTTAAAACCCTCTTCCACAAAAAATGTTTTTTAAGTATATAGGGATAATGATAAGGATATTAAAAATCGTCCTTTTTAATGATTGTGAGAGCGTGTTTAAGGAGGGAAAATTGTACAGACGTCAAACTCCCTGGTAAATAATATCCTAGTTTTAGAGAGTCTTTTGGAAGGCCTCAGTTAGAGTGGGGATTTTGTAGTTTTATCCCCACCCCCCAAATTTCTTACACATATTTTTTTACTAGCAATTCTAATACTATTTTCGAAAAGTCAATTATTTTGGTGTAAAATTATAATTTATAATGTCAAAAAAAAGTTAATCTTAATTCGGTCAATGGAAATTCAGCCAATCGAGATTTGGCCAATCGTATCATCATATTATTCGGCCAATCGTGATTCGGCCATTAGTGATTAGGCCAATCGTTATTCGGCCAATCGAAATTCGACCTTTCGTAGCACAGTCTAAATCAACAGAACAATAAGGAAATCCATCCCAATAAGTTGATATAAAAACGTAAGGTCAGCTTCAAATAATTGTTTATACTCAGAATTAGCAAAAGGACGATCAACATTTTCTTCTGTATTAACATCCATACTTCTTTAGTTTTTTAAAGATATTTTTGTTGGGTTGAAATGGTTTACTAAGGTTTACAAAATACAGTGTTCTGTAACGATCATGGAGATCCATCTAGATCGTTTGTACTTCCACTATATTTTTGAAATATATTTGCCCAAGTTTCGCGTTGTGGATTGCTGTATTCTACCATGGCTCATTAAAAGTGTTACTTCTTTTTTAATTGGATTAAAAAGAGCATTGTGACTCAAATTTGATAACTCTAGGATTTTTTACACAACAAAAAGGATTTGAATTTGTTTATTCGTTTTTTTTAAACTCGCGATTTTTAACAAAAAAATATATCTTGAATTTTATACCTTGACTTTTATACCTCGAGGCAACTTCTGATATTGTTAACTTCTGCTGTTTGCACCAGTTATGCGCCATGATTTGTGATACATTTTCTGTTTTATTTTGTTTATCTAATGATTTAAACCTTGGTAGTTTCATAGCTGATAATCTCTTCTGGTATTCCTAAGGATGTCATCATTGAATTAAGGGAGCTTTTTTTGAATTTAAGCCTTAACGACTCTGAGCCACATTATCTGTGGAATAATATTGAACAATTTCCAGAGACATCTACAATAAATCTGACAGCACATAAAACTAACTTGGGCTGACCACAAGTTAACGACTGATTGAAAATTACTCCCAGATTTTTTATTTTGTTCGACGGTAAGATATCAATATCTCCCAAAATCTCGATATGTCGATATCTCCCGATTTAATCAGTAGCCAATCAGAGTAGTTTTTTATATGAAGATAGCTTGTGCTTTAAGACGATGCAATCTAAGACCATTATCCTCAGACCATATTTTATTGCTTTCGAGTTCAATATTAACTCTTTCAATGAGGTCAGAACCTTAACTTATTAAACAGCTAAATCTGAATTGACTGTCGTCAGCTTACATGTTACAGTCATTGATTAGTCATGAATTGGAAAGATCATTCAGAAATAGGAATGTACTACGATTGGCCGAATTTCGATTGGCCTAATCACGATTGGCCGAATCTCGATTAGCCGAATAATACGATTGGCCGAATGATACGATTGGCCAAATGATACGATTGGCCGAATTACGATTGGCCGAATTACGATTGGCCGAATTACGATTGGCCTAATGATACAATTGTCCGAAACAAAATTGGCAGAATTTAAAGGTAAAACCATCAAAAAACAATTCGGCCAATCGATTCGGCCAATCGGATATCGGCCAATTGAGAGACACCGCAGAAATAGTGATAAAATTGGGGAACCAAGTATTGAACCTTGAGCTGAGCATAGTTTGAGCAAAAAGTTAAAAAAATAATCTTCAATTTTATACAAAGCTAATCATGATTCACGCTATCGAATGCTTTCGTAAAGTCAAGAAAAATAAGAAGTTTCATATGTGTTTTATCCAGTTATAGTCTAATATCATCATCAATTTAAGCACAGCAGTACTATGATTCGACCTAAAGCCTGATTGTTTTTTTTTAGAAAGAAATTTGTTATTTTTATAAATTCGATAATTTGTTTTTTAGTCAATAATTCCATACATTAGAAATTGCTGTAATAATACTTAATGGACGAAAGTTGTTAGAAGTAGCCACTTTGGCCAAAGGAAACACTTTGAAACGTTTCCAGAAAGATGGAAAAGTTGTAAATGTTTATATAACTATTGAATATATGGCAGAGTACAGGAAGGATTACAGGAATAAAAAGCTTTAAGAAACGCAACGAAATACCATAAACACGTATTGCATTAGATTTAACTGCTTCCATGTATTTTAAAACTTCATCAGGGAAAACGTTTCTAAAGTAAACATATTCGGAAGACGAATTTTCCAAAAACGAAGTTTTGGATGATGTAAATGGTCGAGTAAGTGAACTTAAAACTGTATTAGGATTAGGATTATTTGTAAAGTGCTTATTAATAGATTCTACGTCAATGTTAGACGATCCGGTATTTTTAGACTTAATTTTAATTGACCCAATATTTTGCCAAAGTTGCTTAGGAAGGGTAGAAGTTAATTTATGTTTGTAGTATTTGGCTTTAACGTAATCTTCCACGATCTTTGGATTCGTTTTAAGTTCAACGAAATGATTACAATCTGATCTTGATTTAGGCTGAATTCAAATACTATTATTTATTTGTTTTTCAATTAAAATGAGTTTTTTTAGTTTCCAACTGAAATAGTTTATTTTTTCTTGGCAAACTCTAAAACGTTTAGACGCAATTCTTTATAATCTTTCTGTTAAAATTTAATTATACAATTTAATATTATTGACAAACTCTTAAACTATTATGTTTCTTGTGATGATAGAAACAATTAACCGTTTTCTTCCAATTGTTGGGAAATGATTGTTGGTTTACTGCTTTTTTTATAAAACCGTTTTAAATTGATAAATTCAAGAATAAAACGAAATTAATAGAATTAGTAAAAAACCTGAAAACAATGTTAAAAGTTAGGGGAGCAATAGAAAGTTACTTGGTTTTATAAAACTGGTAACAATAGCAGTTACTTTAAATATATTTATGTAAGAATATATATTTAGGTGTGGTGAATTAATCTCAAGAGACTTAATCTCACGGCGATTTTGCATTATCGTCACCTTGCATTTCGTCACATTGTATTTTGTTCAATAATGAGACTTACAGTCAGGAAATTGAGACTTATTCTCACGAAAAATCCTGAGAATAATGCACAAGCCGTCTGTGACTTATTATCAAGAGACTTATAACCACAAAAAATACTGACATTAAGTCACAGTCCGCCTGTGCATTACTCTCACGATTTTTAGTGGCGGTAATGCCGGATTTCCACCTAGTAGCAAAGTGTACATTTTGTGGCCATTTAATGGCCATTTAAGTGGAAACAGTGGCCATTTACTTGGCAAGTTAAATACAAATGTTTATGAGGTGGCCATTTAGAAATAAACAACCATCATGTGGCCAATTATTTTGCGGGTTGGCCAATTGACAGTTAGTGTATTGTCCAAAAAAATGTTTAAGGGCTGCATTTCCACAAAATGGCTAATTGGTCACTTGAGCCATTAATATTATTGACCACTTGGCCACTAAGTGGAAATCCGGCATTATTGTAGAAACCTAATATCAAAAACATCAAGCCTCCCACAAAACAAAACCGATATCTCTTGAAATAGGTTTTCCAGAGTCCAATAACCCTTACTGTATACTATTCTCGTCCCACTCTACCTTATACATGTACGTACAAACTCGTTCACAGAATGTGTGTCCGTTGAATACAGTTTTTCTTTTGAAAACTGTGTCGTTTTATTAGGAGTATGTAAAGTTATCCCTTTTCTTCACGTGCTCTGCTGCTAGCACAAAATGGCTAATTGGCCATTTGAGCCATTAATATTATTGACCACAGTTGGCCACTACGATATCCGGCATAAATCTCTTGAGAATAAATTTGTTCCATTCGTATTTTATCAAATAAATATTTATGAAGAAATGGATTGCGTATTTTGCTTATATTGCTTCGCAAAAAAAACAAACATAATACATAATAAAAATAATAATAATAATAATAATAAAAATAA
>JAAAKO020038630.1:0-27972 GCA_010015015.2 Bolitophila cinerea
AGATTGACTTAGAAGGTTTCCTTCTCCAGAGTAAATCTTTTCTGCTGAGATTTGTGCTACTTCAGGCTTTGATGAATCGCGATTTCTCACTGATTGACTTAGTAGGTTCCCTTCGCCAGAGTTAACCTGGTTTGAGGTCGGTCCACGATTGCCAACAGATTGACTGAGAAGGTTTCCTTCTCCAGTGTAAACCTTTTCAGCAGTAGTTTGTGCTATTTCAGGCTTTGATGGACCGCGATTTCTCACAGATTGACTTAGTAGGTTTCCCTCGCCAGAGTTAACCTGGTTTGAGGTCGTTCCACGATTGCCTACAGATTGACTTATAAGGTTTCCTTCTCCAGTGTAGACTGTCTGTATAGAAATATGTTCTGCTTCAGTTTTAGCTGGACCACGATTTCCTACAGATTGACTTAGTAGGTTTCCTTCGCCGGATTTAACCTGGTTAAGGATTGGTCCACGATTGCCTACAGATTGACTTAGAAGGTTTCCTTCTCCTGTGTAAACCTTTTCTGTAGAGATATGTGTTACTTCAGGCTTTGCTGGACCACGATTTACCACAGATTGACTTATAAGGTTTCCTTCGCCAGAGTTAACCTGGTTTACGGTCGGTCCACCATTTCCTACAGATTGACTTAGAAGGTTTTCTTCTCCAGTGTAAACCTTTCCTCCAGGGATATGTGCTATTTCAGGCTTTGATTGACCGCCAACTCTCACAGATTGACTTAGTATGTTTCCTTCGCCAGAGTTAACCTGGTTTGAGGTCGGTCTACGATTTCCTACAGATTGACTTAGAAGGTTTCCTTCTCCAGAGTAAATCTTTTCTGCTGAGATTTGTGCTACTTCAGGCTTTGATGAATAGCGATTTCTCACAGATTGACTTAGTAGGTTTCCTTCGCCTGAGTTAACCTGGTTTAAAGTCGGTCTACGATTGCCTACAGATTGACTAAGAAGGTTTCCTTCTCCATTGTAAACCTTTTCTGCAGAGATTTGTGCTACTTCAGGCTTTGATGGACCGCGGTTTCTCACAGACTGACTTAGTAGGTTTCCTTCGCCTGAGTTAACCTGGTTTAAGGTCGGTCCACGATTGCCTACAGATTGACCTAGGAGGTTTCCTTCTCCATTGTAAACCAGTTGTCCGGAATTTTTTGCCGCTTCAGGCTTTGATGGACCAGTATTTCCTGCAAATTGACTGAGTAGGCTTTCTTCACCACTGGTAACCTGATTTCCAGCTGGTCCACGATTTCTTACAGATTGACCTTGAAGGTTTCTGTCTACAGTGAATTCCTTCTGTCCAGAAATATGTGCTCCTTTAGTGTTAGCAGCACCACGATTTCCAAAAGATTGACTGATTAGATTTCCTTCGCCAGTGTTAACATGGTTTCCAGGACCACGAATACTTGCAGTTTGCAGAAGGATTCCATTTGCAGTGGTAACCTGTTGTGCGGAATTTTTTGGAGCTTCTGATGGACCATGTCCTACAGATATTCTGAGTAGGTTTTCTTCAGCAGCGTTAACCTGATTTCCAGCAGGTCTACGATTTCCTACTGATTGACTAAGCAGATTTCCTTCTCCAGTGTAAACGTGGTGTCCAGAAATATTTCCGCCGGCTTTTGGCTTTGCTTGACCCGTGTGAATCTGTAGTCCAGAAATACTATCATCTAATGATTGACTAAAAATATTTCCTTGACTAGTATGTGGCTTTTGTCCCACAACTATCGACTCCTTTGTCTTTGTTGGACCACTTGTTTCTACAGATTGGCTTAAATTGTTTTCTTCGCTACTGTTAACCTGTTTTTCTAACTGTGCTGGTCCATGATTTATGACAGACTTACTCTGAAGGTTGCTTTCTCCAAAGTATACATTATTTCCGGAAATATTTCCTGCTTCAGGCTTTCCTGGTGCACGACTTCTTACGGATTGTCCAATGTGAACTTGATTTCCGGATTTCACAGTGACACGATTTCCTTCGCCTGAGATTACCTTCTGATCATATACATTTGCCGTTTCGGTCTTAACTGGACCATGATTTCCAGCCGACTGGCTCAACAGATTCCCTTCGCCTGAGAAAATGGTTTGTCCTGTCAATAATGGTTGAGGTTGTTGTGGTGGTTTAACCAATGTCTGACTCTGTATATTTTCAGTCGTTTTAACCTCTGTATCCTGGCTGATACTTTTTTTTCCTTCAGCGGTATTACCAGACTCCTGTACCAGTTTGAGCACAGAAAGAGTTTGGTCGACTAGCTGTTCTCCGAGTGTGGACGTACTATTTAGACTGGTAGTAATATTGTTTGATTGGTTTTTATTTGAGATTTCCGGAATGCGCGAGCCTCGTCGTCCGTACGATAAGCTGAGCAACAGGTCATATTCCTCCTGAGTCAACGGCGCCGTTGGCCCGACTGTACTGTTCTTTTTATCTGGCTGCACTAAACCACCGTTTAAAGCGGGCTGCTTTGCTGAACTGTCTTCTACTGTAAGCGCTGATCCGGTGGACGGCTTTCCGTGTTGACCGACCGATTGACTGCTGATCAAGTTACTTTCACCAGAATTGACAATATTTTTGGTAGCTGTATCTTGAGTTTTGATATCGGCAGGCTTGTCAGCCCCCGTTGTCGTCGGTACGCCGCGCTGACCCGACGATTGTGCTAGCAGATTGCCTTCACCCGAAAATACTAGGTTTGCATTGATAGACGCAATCTGATCTGCAGTTTTTTTGTCCAATTCCGATTGCAGTGCCAATTGCTGTAGTCTGGCTAGCTGAAGTTGTTGAGCTGAGGTTTGAATGAGTAGATTTCCATCGTCTGTTATCACCTGATCGGTGGCTTCACTGAGCAGAGTGCTTTCTTCTGGTTTTCCAAGTGTAATTGAATCATTTTGTATGGCGGTTGAAACTTTGTTGTTTCCTAAGTTTTCTTTATTTGAGGGAGTGGCTGATCCATTGGTTGTTTGTTGTTTGTGGTTCAACTTAACCAGTGAGTTTACCTCGATCGGTTCAGGGTTCAGTCGTTCATTGTTGATTATGTGACTGACCACATCACCAGCTGGCTTGACTACTGTTGGTTTTGCTACTTTCTCTATCTTAGATATAACCAATTTAGGCTGTTCGTCATCCCCGTCAGATAACAGCGGTATAAAGTTAGTCTCACCAAGAGAGTTTACCAGATTGGGTAGCGGTGGAGATAGGTCTGTGTCTGGCAATGCAATATTAGGTTTTGGTTTACCCTTTACAGTCTGACTCTGTGACAACAACGGTTTAATGGGATTAGCTTGACGGTTTATTATTGGCACAGGTAGCGTGGTCACAGTGTTACCAGCAATGTTTGGACGAGCCGTTGTGGTCACCGAAATAAGACTAGTCGGTCGAGAATTCACATTTCGATTGGCAATTGTGTTTGCCGTCGGACCAGTTTGGCCACGTTTCAGTTGCGTAGGCACAACTGGGGTAGCATCGTTTCCGAAAATCTGTTCAGCACTTAGAACTGGTCGTCTGGTTGTAGTGGTAATTGGCAAGCTAGCACTAACCGGAGTATTCCTTCCTGGTAGACTAGATATCTCTCCTAAATTTGAAACGAACAGATTCGGGTATCGAATGTTGTTGTTTTGGTTTGGTACCTCAACGCCTAGGTTTTTAGGGAAAACGGTTGGACGAACATTTTGTTGGCTTGGAATAGAGCTGCGTGTGGTCGTCGCTAGCGTTGGTGTCACTCTGTTGCCAAGTGGATTAAATGCATTCGTTGGTAGGTTATTTCTGTTGCTCGTGGTCAGGGCAGGTGCAGTTGTTCCAACACCATCGATTTTTGTTGGTTTGTTTGGCAGAGCATTATTTTTTGTGTAGTCTACCATTCCTTGTACGGCGGCCATCATATCGGACAGGCTACCGATGCGCTTTCCGAGATCTTCATTGATGCCATAGTAGTTCTCGCTCGATGGACAGTCGACATTCTTCCACCAGTCGCACACGAAGAACTTTTGATTGAACAGCGTTCCATTAGGACACAAAAATGCAAATCCTGTCAAATATACATAGCATTAATGTAAGTGAACGTAAGATTAACATAATTATATTTACTACAAACCTTTGCCCGTTAGATCGGTGTTTGCGCAAACGCGAAAAACTTGACACCTTGCCTCGACATCCGCATAGTATCCTGGAACACGAATAAATTTTGCATTAATATCACTTAATTTATGTAATCTTTTGTAATAATAATTATTATTATATTCTTGTGCGGTGGAGAGTATATAAATATATAAAATATCAATCGTGTGGCCACACACAAATCAGTCGCATCGTCGTTTTCAATTTGAAAAATATATGTTTATGTTAATTTATGTGCATATGTCGCGTATCGGTGTGTATGTGTGAGAGCGCATATCACCGATAGCTGCGACGCGACGGCCGGCGGAGTTGGTCGCGCAGATTTAATGATGCGCGCGATGGGTGCTTGACCTTGCTGTGGGCAGCACAGAGAAATGACACACCGAAAAAATACCTTTTGACTAATAACTGTGGTGTGTTCACGAATGCGAATTTTTATATTTTTATTGTAGCAGTCACGTTTGCGCGCTTTTTAGCATTGAGTCACATGCCCACATTTTGGTGAATCTGATAAGTCTTAATGATGATTGCGATCGATAAATAGCGTTTGACCAATAAATTCGGGTGTCCAATTGGAAAGGCCATAAAATATAGCTTGGATTCAAAACAGGTTTCAAATATTATTTGAATTTATATACTATATATAGTTTCTGAATCATTGTAATATTTCCTATTCGAGAAGAGTAATATCAATATAACACATATAGATGTTACTTTAAGATTAACCGCTGCATCTTCGTAGAAAGTGTGATGTTTTGCGTTTTTTTAAAATGTAATCCTTAATCAATATTTTTTCAAGGGTTTATAATTAAAGAGGTTTTAATTTTTGCCATAAAAACGGTAAACACTTTCGCTTTTTTTAGATAACAGATAAGTGAGTTCTACCGACGAGCCCTCAGCTCTTAAATTATTTTTCGGCACCAACGCCATCTATTGTTGATCTACCTATACGTTTCAATATCTAAGTTATGCAGATCCAAGCAAACGCACATTAGACGCCCTTGGATCACTATAACCACCACACATTCTCCATATAAGTATCAACACACTCAAATCCAACGTCATCTCATGGACGCCAAAATATATGAATACAGCTACTGCGCCGAATACCATAAAGTCTGTGCGATGACCTCGCACAATTGTCTCAAATTTCCGAATTAATTTGTTAATTCGACTAAATAACATCATATTAATATGGTGGCTATCGAATAACGCGATACAGTAAAAATGGACACTCTAACGACGACGCCCTCGTGCCTTATGCTTATATTTTTTAAATTTCAATTTCGACACAAAAGTTATTAATCAAATTTAAAAAAGATCACATACATATTTGGTATGCGATTTTTTCTCTAATCGGATCATAATGATTTATGGCTACAAATAAGCGAATAAGAGAGAAAAGAGATTCAAATTATATATTTTTATATATATTGCCAGTTACCGAGATATATTATTATAGGCATCAAATTTAGCGTTCATCTTAAGATTCAATTTTCCACCAAAGAATTGAAAATATATAACAGAAAAATATTTTTGTTCAATTCAAAAATCATGAATGTACTAAAATTTATACAAAAATATGCACCTAGCAAAACTGCGCACTGAAAAACGGTGCTCATGCAAGCGTGCGCTTCATTGTTTATAATGCAAATTATTTTATTTTAGGGGCAAATTTATTTTTAGGAGAGCAATTAATTTAATGCCTATATAAATATATAGAGAGATAAAGAAATAAATGCGATTTAAAAAAAATGTTTAGTAAGTTATTTTATAAAAAGTTTTATTTTTTTCCTGTGAACTATAGACAAGCAACGTACGAAGAAATCCTATTCTCTTTAAATCTAATAGTATCCTTTTTTAAATTGCAATAAAAATGCAAAAATTAAATTAAAAAATATAAGTTCAATCGCAAAAATAAAACTCACAAAATATGATAGTCATTGTTTAAATAGCAAAAAAATAAGATTAAAAAAATATTGAACTTTTATATATTTAACCTTTATTTTTTTCATTCAAACAATGACCCTTACGCCATTAACCTGTATCGCCAATAACCAAGATCAGCCAGGGATATAAATATAAAATAATCAAGAAAACACGGTGCGCGGATGCAACATTATCACATGGCAACATCTCAAACACAAGAATCCACAAAACCAGTAATGTACGACACATTTACAAAAAAAGAAATAATAAATTAATTAATGTTCCTTATAGCATTAGCAACATATACGCACAAAACAAACATATTATGTACAAGACGAATGCGCAGCACGCGATGGCAATCGAGCGATCGACGCAATGGAGGAGACAATCTTTTAAAAGTTGTGAATTATGTTAATTTTGTCAAATCACGATTTAGAGTGTTTTTTTTCTCTTTTTTTTCTATAATAATACATTTATTTATATGTATTAGTTTTTTAAATCTGGTATTTTAACATATTTTCAACAAAGAGGTCAGTCAAAGGCGCGAGACAAAAACATTTAATTAAAATAACACTATATTTATATAAATATTAAAATATAATATTTATATGTTAAATATATTAATACAAGCTAGCAATATGTGTTTATGTGCATGAATTTACACAAATACAAATAATGCAATAATAAATGCTTCTTTCGATAACCGTAGAGCTCTTTTTATATGGTATTTGATGCGTGGTTCGCACGTGACGCCACCTCGCGCGCGCATAAGTCGTTGATCGCACGCAAGAATGATAATCATAATTTATTGCCGTTTTTTGTTGCTGTTGTTGTTGTTGTTTTTTGCTTTATGGCTTTTATTCAACTTACCATCATGACGATTCTGACACGTAAAACTGGTGATCGGCGGCAACGCGTAGATTGGGTAATCCAGGTCCGGTTCGCCAGGAACATTGTTGCGAATGTCCCACAGATTGGGGTCATTGCCTGCGTTCGCTGATGACGGCAAAGGTCGTCTGTAATAGAAAAGAAATAAAAACTATGTGTCACATAACCTTAAAAAAATGGTGAGTAGTTATACCTATTATTTTGTGCCTGATTCTGTCGGTTATTATTAGTAAGCGGTAATGCTGGTCGCACTGGGGATTTCGGACTGATCGGAACTATAGGTCCGAAATTCAAATCGTTCACGACCGGAACATCTCCACCGGAGCTGTGTTTAAATTTGAATTCTTTGTTAGCCAGATGACTGACGTCTGGATTGGCCGAGATGCTGGTCACTGTCAGCACAAGACAGCCTTCAAGATACATAAATCAAAGATTAGAATTAAGCAATTATTATTTTATTATTTTGACGGAATGGAAAAATAGTAATAGTTATTTTGTAATAATGTATAATTACCGGAAAGCTTAGTCTAAGTTTATTTGAAGGACACTTCTATTATTAGTCTGAGATGAACTTATAATAATATTAATAAAAATATTGATATTTGCAGAATGTCTTGTTTATTTAAACAGATAATAATAACCATTTAACAACACACGAAAATTCAGTGGATTATTTATAAGGAATATTTATTTAATTGTTTGAAAAAAATAACATTTAATGGTGTATACATAGGTATGAGCTTAACTATTTAAAAATCCAGTAATATTAAAGTGTACATATAAATTAAAAGTATTTGAACCTAACCTCACTCATCAAATTAATCAATAGTGAAGAAGCATCAAATTATATTTTTGTGTGTGTGGTTTTTTGCTACTTGAGTGCTCATCTGCTTTTAATGTGTCAGCCTCATCAATCGTGCCCGTGCCCGCCGAGCACCGATACTTGAAAGTGAAATTTTTGGCTGTTGTATATCTTGGACTTTTAAAAGAGATACGACAGTAAGGCGCACGCTGAGGCGCAAACAACAAAAAAACAAAGAAACCGCACGGAAATCTTCTGCTATTGAACTTGAATATAATTAAGTGTGCACGATCGTGTGATCGCAAAAAAACTGTGTTAAAGATTGTAGACAAATCATTATTACGTGTTTTTATGAGGAATTTCATTATGGAGGAGAAATGGCAAACGCCAGGCGTTTGAAGTTCGCTCCTAAAAACCATGTTTTTTAATTGATTGTAATTTATTATACACATAGTTTATATATAGTATATAAATTGTATTATTTATATTAAATACAAACCAAATATAAAATATATATTTTTATTGACATGGGAAAAAAGCGTGTCGATAATAGTTTTGCATAAATGCATAGCAATTCTTTTCGATGGCAGAAATTCCAGCGCAAGAAATGCCAGAAATTTCTCTTTTACAACCGTTTTTTTTGGCAAACATTTCATGAAATCGAAAAAACACACAGAAAAAAAAATGAATTACTGCATTTTGTATCCGATAATGGGATTTTGTTACCGGTGAAAGTAAAACAAAATAAGTTGGTTAAGAATTTGTATTGCTATATAATTTAGTTTTTCGTTTTTTTCTAATATCGGTACTTAATTTAGTCAAACGTGTATTATATATTTCCTGACTTTCTGACTGTTTATAATTTATATGTTTATATTTTTATTATCTTAATAAACACTGATCAATTTTATGTAAAGGTATTTTTTAATATGTTTTAAGAATTGTATCTATAATTATAATTATACATAAATATTTAAAAAAAGGTTAATATGTTACATCAATTAAGGTTTTGAGAATGCAACCCGATTACAGTGTTAAAATAAACATTGAGGATCGTTGATTTCTTATCAGTTAGTGTTTTATTAAGTTTTATGAATATAGATATTGAATTGTAATCGATTTCAATTCAATTGTAAATTTATATATGTTTAGGCCTGTAACACTCACCCAACACTGCTATCCATATCATTTTCACGTGACTTGTGCGAGGTCCTCTTTCTTTGAAATTTTGTGATATCCTACATAGATAAAAAAATAACATGGTTTTAACAAAGTTAGGTCAACAAGTAAAAGATGAGCCAATTCACAGAAAGAAAAAAATATGATTAACGACCCGTCTGGATTTGTCGGTGTCTCTGGATTTTTGAATATATATATGTACATATAATCACGACCCTGAGTGACAGATTATGAACGGTATAATATATTTATACACATGAATAATGAAGACCATCGCGTACATAATTTAAATAATATTACTTAATATTTAATGGGCTTATTGCGTGTATATTTTACAGCGCAGCGGCGCGGCAAATATATATGTATATATATATGTGTGTGTGTTTTTGTTAATAATTTTATATACCGTACAATGTAGGTATATTTTGTAGATGCAGGTATATTTGTTAAATATTTTATGGCAATTGATTCACGCGAGATGATGCTTGTGCGCGTTACCATGTGCGCTCGCCGGTCACTAGAGGTGATTGTTGTTACCATCATGTGAATTGCAATCAAATTGACGTAGTAAGTAATATTCCATGTGCAGCATCAAAGGTCAAAAGGTGAAACACTGACAAATTTACTGTTCTGTCTTATTTATATTTGACATATTTAATAATATATATTAATCGAGAGCTATTTTTAGAGTTTGAAACAAGATAGAATATGTTTAAGACTTCGTTATAATAGGACATACAGGAATAAGATACAATTTTTTTTTTTTATTATTTTGATGAAAACTAAAAGATAATTTTGTTTCAAATATAATAAACTATTAATCGATAGAAATCCAAATAATGCGTTTTTGTTAGGGGATCTTGCTGCAAAAACCAGTATTTTAAGATAGATACTATTTTTGGCTAAAGTGGGATTCGTTGAAAAAGTGTCCTTTTTAATGATTTACATGCTGATTGTGTATAGGGGAAGGGGGGAATTCCAAAGACTCAAAAATATAAAGAAAAATACCCACATATGTATATATAGGCCATTGCCTGAGCTTCTACTCGCCTTTTCATTTGCTGGTAAATGTTATTTCAATTTTCGCAACTCTTTTTCTTGTTTTAAAAACTATTTTAATTTTTCATTTTAAAATTTAAATATTGTTATACAGTTTTTTATTTGTTTTGTTTTCATTTGAAAATAATTAGAATTCTATATAAATGTAGTGCTTCTCAAAAAACAATCAAAATGAAAAAAATGATCAAGAAATAAGTAAAAGACTAGCAAATACTTAAATATTATATTATTTTGTAATAAAAGACCTATTTTCACTACATATCATTTGGATGATTGACTAATAGCCTCCAGTTCATACTAAATGAAAGTGAGTTATTGGCATAAAAAAGGGTACACAACCAAAAACATATCAAATTTCACAAAAAAAAATTAGAATATTTACATTTTGATGTGTACCTATATATGAAAAAATACATATAATATCTGGAAAATTTAATTCATTTTTATTGATTGCACATGATTTGTTTTTTTAATTTTTATGAAAAATTAACTCAATCTCATAGACACACACTTTCACCTTCGAAAATAATAAATATGGCAACCCACACTGAATATATATATATAAAAACATTTTTCAAAAACCACAACGCTTTCGCAATTTTCGTGCGCGCGCGCTTATTTAAAAAAAACGGACTATTAATAATCCACTTAATTTGAATAAAACAATATAGGCGAATAGAGAGAGAAAAAAACGAAACTTCTACACCGTTTTTAATTAATTGACAAATTGTATATTTTTTATACAATTTCATTGGTTTTGAGATTTATGTTGAACGCAGCAAAAAAAGTTGGTTGCGACGGAACTGCATTTAGTGGCGAATAGTCCATCAGTTCGAACGCATTTGGCTTTTTTATAAAATCCGATGATTTCCTGGTTTTGATAGTATATTATAATTGTGAATCGTGATCGACCTTCAAAGATGGCCTGATGCGGACGTAGAAACACACACACATATGCACTCCGCACGAAATAGTGGTTTTATTATTTAATTATTAAATGGCCATCATTTGCTGCCAGCCAAGTTCTTTGTTCTTGGTCTGTGATCACTTTAGTATATTTATATTACTTATATATATTTTAACATTTATATATATATAAATATATATATATATATATAATACTTAACGCACTTAAAATGAATTCCACTTTTAAAAGCCACTCGCATTTCACGGTCGCGGACTGATAACACAAACCACTATATATAATTTGACTGCTCCTACGCGAGGGCCGCACGCGGATCGTTATTTTTTAAATACAAGACGAAGATGCTCACCTGCGCAATCACGATCGCTGACTGAATGTATTTTAAAAAATCTCCGATGATATTTTGAATGTTTTTTTGGTCTGTGAAGATTGAAGAAGACGTTCTCTTCGAGCCAGTGCGACAACACAGCATGTGAATAAATTACCTGATATGCAAATCAGAAAATCATATTCCTAAGAGATGGCAAGAAGAAGAGGAAAAAATCAGACTTTACCGGCTCCGCTCTATCGAAAATGTGTTTATATGCGTGTGTGTGTGTGTGTGTTTATATATTATGGTGATGATTCGCCAATGAAATTGAAATCATTGAATCTGCGTATAAATTATGAAAATGCGATAACCACGCTGAGCTCTATAAAAGTGTCGTGTCTTGCGCAGATTGGAATGTCTTATTCTCAATTTCATGCTCACTCAACTCGACACTTTTCTTTGATTTTTGCTTGCAAATAAATCAGAAAAGATGTAATATATAGGTATTTTCGTAATTTATTTGCGGATTATTTACTGCTGGTTTATTATGCATATGTAACCCTGTGTCCACCTGATAGCTGATGTATGATGTTTGAACCAATGTCGCATTTTACGTTTTAGAGATCTGAAGCAAATATGCGTTAGATTAGATTACAAAATCGCAGCCACACATTATAAGAGTGAAGACGAAGGATGTCGTTCAGAGCAAAATGTATGATTGACAAAAAAAAATTAATAAAGATTAATCAATGATTGTGATATATGCATATTTGCTTTTTAAAATCTGTTAGAGTCGCTTTCAAGGAAAATACGACTTCTAACAATTGGGGATGTGTTGCGAGTGCTCGCTTTAAGACTGGAGGAAATAAGCGTAATCAACACATTAACCATGACCTGACCAATCGTGTGAACCCGTAAAATGGTCGCATGACTGGTTTTTATCTGCGATATCGTACACCAGCCCCTATATATCCCACACATAGGGATAGAAAAGAAATATGAGAGATATATTTCCTGATTTTATAGTTGATTAAATACGGATTGACGAAGGTATTCCAAATAAAAAAACAAAACTGCCATAAATATATATATATATATATATATAGTCATAAAAAGAGACCTTCATGGACTACAATAAACAAATTTTTAAAAGCCTCCCCGATATATATTTTGGGATGGAAAATAAGCCAAAAGATATATATATATATCTTCTATAATCAAGCAGTCGAATTAATTTAATTTATTTTTTATTATCTTTTAATGGTGTTGTGACGACGGCATCGTCAGCTTCGGGCCAGAGGTAACGGTTTTTATATGTGTATCAGCATTTTATTGGGCAGTTTTAGAGAATAGTCAAAAGCGCCGATATACCATCACATGGAGATTATAACGGGAACAACCTCGACAGGAGGAGCTTCGGCTTTAAAACTTTATGGCTTTTTAAGGCCGGCACTCCTCCCACATTTTCCTCGCCTGGCTAGGGCGGCAGCGGATCGGCAAGATGCCTCTCCAGGGTTTGTTCCCAAGACAAATCACACAAAACTTTACATAAAAACACTGAACACTAAAACAAGAGCTAGTCTCACGCCGGACCAAAACCCGGACGTCTCATGCGTCCCCAGGGCCCTTGATCCAGTAAGGAACCACCCGAGAGCCAACCACTTTGCCCTTTCGTTCTGGTGGCTCCTCAGCGAAACGATCATGCGACCGTCCTTCGTAAGTGCTCAATCACATCCTCCTGAAATGAGCAAGATGTAACGAGACGCGCGGCGCATCACATGCTCTAAGCGCGCGAGCCATTGGCTCTCACTGTAAAGAGTTTTGTTGAAACAAACTGCGCGTGGTAATATTATGTGAATTTTTGCGCACGCTCAACGTACGCTAGACGCAAATTGTTTGACGGGTATATAGACATTTGAGCAGAAACACAAAAACGTACACGTTACAAGGTCAGACATTTGTTATGCCACTGTATATACGTCGTCCATCTCAAATTTTGACTTTAATAGGAAAAAGCATTTTTTTTCTCTTTAAGAGCAATAATACTCTAGAGAAGAAGTTAGGTTATGTTTATGTAATAAACATCTTTATAAAAATAGTTTTGAGATATTGTAATAACACGTATATACATTTTATCAGTTGCAAGACAATAAAATTGCAGATATGCGTTAAAATGTATTAGGTGTATCACTATTTTAAGTTTTTATAATGTTTTTTTTTACTATTTTACAAGCTTTTATGGTAAAATAATTAAATAATAAGCCATCTGTTGACGATCAAAATAACTAAAATACTGCTTCGATTTTTTTTTTTAAAAAGGCATTTATTTAAATAATATTTGGTAATGTATATAAAGTACTGCTTCGAATTTAACCCACGACTTGTAGTAAAAAAAAACGTTTTTCACTGTGTAATAATATGGCTCATTTAGAACCGTGTAAATTATTAAAGGTGTAACGTTAATTTCTTCTTTCTTTTATTATCTCAATGCAAACCACACATCATTATGGTTCAAAATGCTATATAGATGGCATAGTAAGCGGACAGTAGTATATGTTTGTGTTGTACGTGTTGCATTTGTTTTATTGCTTTCCGTTTCGTGTGTGCTTCTTTCTTTTTCCTTTTTTCCTTCGAAGCGTTTCGTAGGCTACATTTTATTTCACAATTTTTTTTTAAAGTAAAAGAGTTCTGTTTTTTGGAAGGAAGCAGCGAGTTTTAAGTGATATGGATTTTCAGAAACACATATTTAGTGCCTAATCATCCTCAACACTTTATCTCAACGATAAATTCTTTAAAAATGGTTCAACCAAAAAACGAAGTCAGTATTACTTATGTTAAAGTAAAAAAAATAATTATTTTCATTGTGTCAGTGCTCAGTGCTCAGTTTTCCTACAATTACAATTAGAGCGCATAGATTTTTTGATAGATCTGTTAGACAATTTAATCATATCAAATTTTTAAATCATGCTAAAACATATTTTGTTTTTTTAAGACCCCTTGCATGAGCGCGAGCGCCTCTGAGTACACACTTTCAGCCTGTAAGGTTTTTTTACAGCGATCACGATTAGCACCGAAAAAAACTTTTTTTGTCGTTGACTACGCTCGCCAATTTTTAGTTATGTTATATTCATATTCATTATCGTGTCGAAACATATAATTTAAATAGATTATTTTAAATTAAATATGTGTTATCATTGAAAATGTAAATGATGCATGTCATTAACAGTTAAAATAACAATTTCAAATCGCCAAGCAAACTGGGTTCTTTCATATGGCTACGAAGCCGATAAATGAATAAACCCAGTTTGCCTGGCGATTGAGATGCTAATATATAAAAAAAACAGTTTGCTTGGCGATTAGAAAGAATAATATATAAATCCAATTTTACAAAAATTCACTTGACAAAATTTTATTAAATCACGTTCAAACGCTATTTTCTGTGGACGCGTTCATATTCGCCACAGAAAACCGGGTTGTCAAAGGTGTTTGACTGATCTATTCGCCGCGACATCATTAGCTCTGTACTCGGTAGATGTGTGTATACATTAATAACTATACAAACGAGAAACGAACACACAACACACACTCGCAGCCGACACTGTGTGTACATTAGGCTACGCTATAAATGTGCGAATTTAAATCTAGTATTTGTTAGATTGTCAGTTAAAAAGGTCGACAAAGGATTCTTGGTTTTTCGAATCTGACCAACAAGTCTATATTCCTACTTACTTATAACGAAACACCTTTTCTCGCAGTATGCATATCAGTTGAAATCCGGAGTACCCAAGTCAACAATATCGTGGTTTCTAATCCCTCCTCTGACAAGAATTGAGGAAATAACTCCAAAAATTATCAAAGTTCCAGGTGGCTTTCAAAAGGTGATAAGTTTATTTTATAGTTTTTATATCATGATTTTATAACTAATTTGTCTTATATAATTTGTATACCAGTAAAACGGTCTCTTGACTTGACTCGATTTGACAGGTCAATGTGGGTACATGATATATTGTTCCTAAATAGAGGATTCTTTTAATATGTGTGTGTAAAAATACAGAGAAAAAACACCTGATGCAATCGATTTAGAATTTAATTATAAAATTTAACAACAATTAAAACCAATTTGTATTTATATGTTTCAGATTGTATGGGAAAATAAATCTGGGAAAAGACTAAAAAACTTTTTAGTCATGTCCAGTGTGCAAAGCTGTGCTACTCCATGCACCACCACGGTTACCACAACTGATTCATCGGTACTCACTCCAATGACACCCGTAATGGTACGCTCCGCCGCACAACTGTCCAATAAGGCACCTGCAGTTCCTGCAAACCTACCGCCTCATGTCAAACAACCGATTACAATAACTGGCAGTGGTTCCAACGCCATCATTGTAAATAAACCAATTGTATCAATGTCAATGGCACAACAAAATTTACTTACAATATCTGGTACTCCAAGGCCGATCACTGCGCGTAAATACAGTCTGGGACCGAATTTTAGTGTGACTGCGACCAAAAGAAGTCAAAACGATGAAACAAAACAAGGTACTACACCAACGACTACTGTGGCGCCACCAATCGAAGTATCTGTAACTATTAAGCCTCTGTATAGTTCAACGTCACAAACTGTATCAGTCGCTTCGACAGAATCACCACTTCCTTACGTTGTGACCACTAATACTCAACCATCGGACGTGCTGTCTAAACCGTTGCTTTCAATCATCGAAAACCCTTCAAAACATTTGGCTAGACCGCTGCCGGTGGTGACAATTCCTCAAACAGATTTACGCAGTTTGACCCCTAAGCCAATAGCTACAATGCTAACCGTAAACAAAAACACTAAAACGAAACTAATTCAGGTGCCACATGTGACGAGTATACTAACAGCTCGGCCACCGGTTACCGTCGAGGCACCGTCCGTGACGACCATCACAAAGTTCCCAATGCAATATCCTGGTCTCATGCAAATCCCCAAAGATACCGTTGTCAAACAAATTCTGTCCAAGGATGCTGACACAGGTGTCATTGATTTCAAGAAGCTTTTAATTAAAAAATCTAATAACCCCAAACGAAGCATCATAACAACACCACCTTCATTGATGATTGTGCCGAAGGTAAATACCACAGAAGCGTCATCGTCGTCGCTACTAAATCCGGCAAAGATCCTTCAAAACCGTGAGTTTGTGTTAGAATCAAGTCAATCTCCTCAAACGACACCGTCAGTTTCCAATACTGTTGCCAATGCACAAATGATCAATGTACAAATCTCAAACGGAAAGATATCCGATACAAAAGGTCCCATTCGCATGTTGGCTGTAAACGATAAAGATGCTTCAGCAGCAGCCCCAATCGGTATGGTTTTCAATACGAACAAACCAAATGAAACTGTCTATCTAAATGGTTTAGTAAACAGTGACAACCATCCGGTTCGATTGGTTACATCTATATCGCGTCCTGTGCAAATTGAAAAACCAAATGGTGCAAAGACACAAGAGCAATTGCGTCAGGAACAGCTAAAACATGTACAGACCAGTCCACGTTTGTTGTTGCGCTCAAAATCTCTAAATACGCATCTGCTTTCGGGTGCAGCGACACGGCCGTATATTCAAAAACGTGACCGAACACCGTCTACACCACCACATCTGGACATATTTCCGATTACTTCCTCAGACGACTCTGTAACACCACCACGCCAGCCTAACCAAAAAAAGTTGAACTTGAAAGATAATCTCAGTAAAATGGTTGGATCAATTTTTGAAGATGCTTCGCTTACGTGCGATGAACGTTTGGACGATGACAGCGTTAAAAGTGGAAGTCCTGATGTGGGGCTTACACAGAAGCCATTGTCACCACCAATCGTCCAAAGTCCATTGATACTTAACGGGAACGTATTGAATAGCATCAAATGGCTCAATAATATAGGCTACATGAAAAGCAGTAATATTCATTTTAAAACCAACGAATTCGGTCTGATCGAAGTCCTCGAATCAGACGGTACCACCGCTAATGCAGACATCGACGTTAGCTTTGAACGTGCCCTAAACAATGAAAAACAGCCCACTGTAATCGCTGGACAAGCAAAGACTAAAAACGATAAGCTACTCTTCCACATCTGCAAGGTATGTCACAATAATGCCACATCGGAACTGTGTAGTGTTGAGTGTTCCAGCAAATACTATATGCAAAATAGTTTTGAGGTATCACCAAAACCAAATCGTCAGCGTCGTGCCACGCTAACCGTTCGAAATCAATCCAGTGGATTGTTTAAGCTACATAAAAATAAACTAGCTTCTTTGCAAGATTTCTCGTGGGAACGATATCTGCGTAGTACAAACAGTATTGCGGCACCATCGAGTCTGTTCATCAATCCGTTTCCGTGTACATCAAATATGTTTGAGGTTGGAATGCGTCTGGAGACGATTGATCCACAAAATGCATCGTTGTTTTGTGTGGCAACGATTGTTGCAATCCAGGGCTATCGGATTAAATTACATTTTGATGGTTATCATGATGCATACGATTTTTGGCAAAATGCTGATTCACTTAACATCTTTCCGTTGGGCTGGTGTACGAAGACTGGTCGCAAAGTTGAGTTACCTCAAACACCTGGACCAAGTCCGGTACGAGGTCGTACCGGTGCAGCGCCACGCATTTGTTTTACTCATCTCACACAATCGGTAGGTGGTGTAAAGATTTCTTTTTTTGTTCGCGAATTTAACAATTTTATTTTGCAGAAAAACGTTCCGATGAATGCATTTAAGGTAGGCATGAAGCTTGAGGTACAGGACAGAAACACATTTGGCAAGACCGTATTTCCAGCCACCGTTATGGACGTTCTGGACGGTCGTATTTTATTGCGTTCGGACAATCACCGTGCCGAACAGGATTTCTGGACCGAAATCGATTCACCGTACATTCATTACATCAACTGGCACCAGAAAAGTGGATTCGTTATGGAGGCTCCACCAAACTATCCAACGTTTGCGTGGAGCACATATCTAAGCAGTACGAACGCAAAACCTGTGCCACTATACGCATTCCACCCACGTGATCCGATCGGATTCAAAGCCGGCATGAAGCTAGAGCTGGTCGACCGAAAGGTGCCGAGTTTGATACGGGTAGCATCGATTGTTAAGGTCAAGGAATACCAGCTTAAGGTGCTGTTCGACGGCTGGCCGGCCAGTTACGCATTCTGGATTCACGACGATCACACGGATATCCATCCGGTGGGCTGGTGCGAGAAAACGTTGCATCTGTTAGAGGCACCTCTAGGTAAGTTTTGTAAGTTCGGTATTTGCTTTTTTTATTTATTATGATTTCAATTTCAAACGGTTAAGGTTTTTGTGTAGTTAGTAATGTGATGTTTTAAATGTTTAAAATTGTAACTAACTAAATAATGTGTTATATCCTTAAAGGTTATGGCAAGAAACCAATGAAGAGTGCCTGTGGTGTGCTGGGCTGCCACGAACTAGGTAACGCTAGAAACATAGACCGGATACGTCATTCGACCACTGAGGAATGTCCGTACGAAAGTCAAAATTGGAACAATTTAACGGATCTTCCTAATCGTATGCAGAAACTTCCATCGACACAAAATAATTCACTCAAAAGGAAATCCAGCGAGTCGACAAAGCCAGAAGAACCGTTAGTAATTAAGATTATTAAAAAAGAAATTATATCTTCCGATGAAGAGGATGTAAATCATCGTACGCCAACAATGTCACCAACAGATGATGTGCCGCTGTCCCAAGCTGACAAATTCGTAGTGCCCGTCATCGAAAAAGTCGAAACAATGGCAATGATGATATCACCAGTGCTGCACGATCCCGACGCATCTGTGCGAATGCTTGCCTGTAAGCCAGTGCTGCAAGACTTTGTACCCGGCCTAATGACGTTTAACCTCTGGCAAAAGAATTTCCGCGCGTGTCAGGCAACCCGTGCGGCCGGGGCTCACCCAAATCCGATGCTATGGACGACCGAGGATGTCGTTGAGTTTGTGGCAAGCCTACCATCATGCGAAACAATTGCGCATCTCTTTGGACAGTTCCAGATTGACGGAGAGGCATTCTTGGGCATGGCTCAAGAAGATCTGACCTCGGTGATGTGTATGAAACTCGGACCGGCCGTTACGATTCACAGTAACATTGTGTGGCTGCGTGGTGATTGCTCTGTGCACATATTGAAAAACAGTGATTCTACATCGCCTCAAATGCGAACACGCAGTGATTCTTAGTTTTTAATTTATTATTATTTGTACATTTTTTTTTTATTATTTTACTTTTATCAAAAAAAACCGCGCGCCGAACACGACAATATTTGAATTAATTTAATGTTTTGCGCTTGTTTATTGTATACCTCTGAATTGTACACATTATTATTATGTATTTTTGTTCGCGTTGTATGTTAAGTTTCAATGTATATTTCAATAAAACATAAAATCTGATATGTTATAATTATAAAAGGGAGAGGTTTTTTTGTTTGAAGAAAGTGGGGTTATGTTCTTAGTGCAATTGCAGCCAAGGGCGATATATTACTCCGTGGTTGCAGCATAATCAAATAGTTTATTTGCTTGTTTGTTATTAAGCGCTAAATTTTCTAAACAAAACAAACATCGAAATTGCATTAAAACAACAACAATAACAGGAATAATATAAACAAGATAATGTATGTTTGTTTTGTCGAGATTTTCTTGGATAATAATAGCATTCAAGGAGTTTTGCACATTCAAGATAAGGGATTCCAATAATAAAACAAACAAATGCATATTAAGTAAAGAGTACGACAAAGGGTGGGATATGATTTAAATTGGCATTCTCGGGTAGGTAAACTTATAATTAATATATGCATATATATATATATATATATAAGTACACTATATAACATTAAAAAGGGCATTTTGATCATCTTATTTTATTAATTTCAGCTGTACACCCTGTAAACTATACTATTTACTTTAACGAGCATCTCCAAAGTCGGCTATCAGCAGAATCTTTTTTATGTCTTGTCTACTTGAATATGTATATTATTTATACTTTACACATATACAATTATATATTATCGAGTTCTGTTATCAGACACATACATTATTATATAAACAACTTTGCTCAACTGGTTTCGGATCACTTATTAAACAAGAAACTTGCGCGCTCCTCCTAAAAGTGTACACGGACAGATTTTCAAAGATTCAGCTTCAGTCGAGTGCTGTTTGCCGAACGAGACAGATAGGATCAATTACAAATTTACTCTTTACTTAAATATCATCCGGTTAAATGGCACCCATCAAGGTCAAGACCGAGAAGATCGGAATCATTGGAAGGTGAGAATCCGCGAACAAAAACCAGTTTTTTAGTTTCAAAAACCAAGAGAAAGTTAAACAATACTATATATTTTATAAGAATTTAATATTAATAATGTTTACGACGAAAAAAACCTTATCGCATACTCTTCAAACTCTTCAAAACCTTTGACCTAAATAATATAGTTTGCAAACGCTCCGCGCTCGCAAAAAACTCTTTCTAAATTTGACAAAAAGATAAAATTTGGTATCTAGAGATTTTAATTATTTTCTTTAAATTTAAAATGCCGCACGCCGCAGTGGCCTTATTGGTAGCTCCTGGGCAATGCTGTTCGCATCGGTTGGCTACCAGGTTACCATATACGACATTGTGCCTACGC
Organism: Bolitophila cinerea; assembly: GCA_010015015.2. NCBI lineage: Eukaryota > Metazoa > Arthropoda > Insecta > Diptera > Mycetophilidae > Bolitophila > Bolitophila cinerea. The sequence goes on from JAAAKO020038630.1 coordinate 20,861, forward strand.
AGGTAGAGGGAGCACTGAAGTACACAAAGTCTGAGCTTCTGTCGCTCGAGTCACGAGGCCTGCTGCGCGGATCTCTGACAGCCGCTGAACAGTACAGCTGTATTAGTGGCACAACTGACATCAAGGAAATGATTCGCGATGCGATTCTTATACAAGAATGTGTGCCTGAGGTGCTGGCGCTTAAGCATAAGGTGTACCAGCAATTAGACGCACTGATCGGGGACACGGTGATTCTGTCGAGTTCGACCAGTACTTTCTTGCCGTCGGCCATCAGTGAGGCTCTGAAGCACAAGGCTCAAGTTATTGTAGCACACCCCGTGAATCCACCGTACTATGTGCCACTGGTGGAAATTGTTCCGGCTCCGTGGACACGACCGGAGATCGCTGTAAAGACGCGCAGTCTAATGGCGGAAATTGGTCAGAAACCGGTGTCGCTGAGCCGGGAGATTGAGGGCTTTGCTTTAAACAGAATCCAGTAAGTGACACATGAAATTATATCTATAAACAAACTTAAACTTGTCTAAATAGATATGCCATTCTGAACGAAGCCTGGCGTCTGGTTGCCGATGGCATCCTAGATGTGAAGGACATCGACAGTGTAATGACCGATGGTTTGGGCATGCGATACGCCTTCCTCGGAGCGTTCGAGACGGCTCACCTTAATGCCGAGGGAATGGCGAACTACTGTGAGCGATACAGCAAGACAATTTATGCGGTAAAAACAATAAACAATTTAAAATTGAGTAAAACAAATAATTAAATTAATATTTAGGTGAGTAACACGATGGGCGCTACGCCCAAGATGGAAGGTGCCGTTGCCGCTAAAGTTTCCAATCAACTGGGGCAGATCTGCCCGCTGGAGAAGCTTGCCGAACGACGTGCCTGGCGAGACGCCTGCCTGACAAAGCTCAGCGTTCTTAAGAAGGAGATGAACCAAAAATGAAGATGCTAAAATATGTTATGTGATTATTTATTATTGATATTTTAAAAACAATAATAAAAAATACGCGTTGTGGTAATAAATATAACAAAAAAATGTAATTATAAATATAGTTTTAAAATGATTTAAATAAACAAATATATCTTATAGCACATTGGAAGGGCCATAATATATTCAAGATATAACTTTTTTGATTTATAATTATAATATTTAAATAAGATGTGGTAATAAAATACAATGTATATTGGCGGACATTTTGTTGAGGAAGTGCGCGTGCATTAATTTGTAATGTTGTTATTTGTTTATTCTTATCCTGCCTGAAATTTTTAATGACAATATACGTATACAAGTATCTAAAAAAACTAAAATATGCTGCAAGTCGATTATGAAAAAGTTGTATTTAATATTAATACGTGCTTTATTTTCTTGTTATTTATTGTAACGTAATGTAAGTGCATTTTTAAAATCACGCGTGTGTATGTATTCATACAAAACCTCCTAATCTTCTACATTCTCCTTCCTTGCATTGTATCTAAAATTGTATAATATGGCAAATTATAAAAAATATATATTTAGATTTTATTTATTTAGTCAATATTATAAATTATGACTATTAAATCGCACACATTTTTATATAAATATTTTGAAAGAAGAAACCCAGTATTACTACCGCTAAATGACATCGCCGCCACCAACATATATGTCAAAATATAAAATGCGGCGAATTTGGAATATATATATACATGTATATATATTTATAAATAAGTTATAAATATTTAATTCCTTTTAACTTTTTAATTTAAACGGATTTATATATATATATATAAATCTATATATATATATATATATTAAAAAAAAACAAATATGAAAATTAACGAGCATGTTAAAATATGTGGCCAGGCGGTGATCCTGGTACCGTACGAACGGAAGCACGTCGAAAAGTTCGTTATTCCTTTTATTATATTTCCAATCTTTTTATTTATGTTCTCATCTGAATATTAAAAAAGATACCACCAATGGATGACTAGTGCGGAACTGCAGGAGTTGACCGCTTCTGAGCCACTAACGCTTGAGCAAGAGTACGTGATGCAAGCTTCCTGGCGAAACGACGAAGACAGTATGTTAAACAAATTAATTTACTAAAAAAAGAAATAAAAAACGTTATTTCTATATTTTAGAGTGCACTTTTCTAATTCTGGACAAGGCCAAATATGGACGTACGAACAATGAACTAGGTAAAATTAAAATAAATCAAATTTAAACTAATCATAATAAATGTCACTATCAAATATTAGAATCTCTAATTGGTGACACTAATTTATTTCTGAACACTGATATGGATGATGACGACGACGACGAGAACTCCAAAGATACCGGCCGCAAACTTGTGGGCGAAGCCGAAATCATGATTGCCGAGTCTAGTGTACGCGGAAAACGACTTGGCTGGGAGTCGATGCTACTGATGTTAAAATACGGACAACAGCATTTAGGAATTAATCGATTTATTGCTAAAATTGGCTTCAAAAATACAAAAAGTATACGCATGTTTGAGAAACTTAAATTTCTGGAAATATCACGTTCTGAGGTGTTTCAGGAGATTACACTGGCATGTTCCGTCACGCCAGACTGGACTAGCTGGCTTAATGATAACATTGATTACACGATTAAGAGCTATCCATAGTCGAGCGATTTATTTACTGATTTATTGTTATTTTTTTATTGATTTCTGGCGAAGGATGATAGATCCGTACCGGACATAACCTGCAAAAGTTGATATTGATATTTTTTTAGATGTTTAGTATGAATATTTGTATGTTTATCTTTGACCTCATAATTCTGGCAACTACACAAGTCTTGAATGTTAATCATATACCGGCGAAATGAGTCGTGTACCACTTTGTCTGTCCTTAGAAGTTCAATCTGTTTAAAAAAAAACAAAATAAATACATTTTAAAATAAAAACAATGCAGCCTGCTCTTTTGTACCTTTACAATTGAATACTCTGTCGGTTCTTTGACCTGCCACCGTAATCCATCTTGCATCATTGACGTAATACACAGATTGTTCTGCCACATGCCCTTCTGCACCTGTCCAGTACGCAGGTGATAGAAAGTGCCTTCTCCATGTTTTCTCCCATCCACGAAAAAACCTTCATAGCGATTTTTGTTCTCCATAAACAGCACACCAGCTCCCTCGTATTTGTTCCACTTCCATTCTCCCATGTAGGTCTCACCGTTATCGTACCACATGATGCCTTGTCCGTGTCGTCTGTTATACTTCCATTCACCCCAGTAGATACCATCTCCGTAGAACTGCTTTCCCTCACCGTGTTTCTGGTTGTTTTCCCACATTCCAATGTAAAGTCGAGCGTATTCACCGTTTTCCTGCTGTCGACGAGTTGAGCCGAACCCGTGTCTGTAAATATGAATTTACAAGTATCGTTTTTTAATAAACATAATCGAACCTCAGTCCATGTTTCCAGTTTCCATCGTACACATCGCCGTTGGTCTGATAACGAGATCCAAACCCTACATTTTTTTTTTTTTTTTAAATAAGAATTTTTTTTAAACCAGACAGAGATTAAAGTAAGCTATGTCCTCTACCGTGCTTGACGTTGTCTTTCCATTCTCCGACGTACCGAACATATCCAAGATTCAATACCACCCTTGGTCGATAACCGTTTCGGACACTATGCGCCGCCAGTATTGCGGATTGGCGCCTGACATTCTTACGGTGGTGCAATAGGGGCATATTTCAAATTTAATTTAATACAAATTTTACAATAAAAAAGTTTTCAGAGCGCTGAAAAACCGGTTATTATGATGGATTTTGAGGTTTGTTTTGAAAACTTTCTTTTAGGTTACGTGCAAATATTAGATTAAAACCATTTTGTGTTAAAAGATTAAATACTCACCATAGGACACTATCGTTTATTCGTTTTTAGATGTCTTCAATGGATGACAAAGGAAATATTATTATCAACTAGAATATACACAGACAAAAATGAAACCATTAGACGAGCTTTTCTACAGAAAGAATATAGCCAAATAATCTCAGAAAAATGTTTATTCACTTAAAATAGACGAATCTAAGGCTTTAATTTGGTCTCATCATTGTAAATACTACAAGTATTAAAATGTGACTAAGATAATATAATAAAACATCTCTTTTATTAAATAAATGTACACAATAAATATGTGTACGCTATAAATGCCAGGTTTCACTAATCCTCAGCGTTCATTTCCTTTACGAGAGAGCGCACCTTGCCTAGCATATCTTTCATTTTGGCATACTTACCAACGGAGTCGGGCAGATTTTGAAAATCCATCACATCGCTAACGCCCACCGACCACTTGTCACCGGTTGGAGTTGTCTCAAACGGTGACACAGATTTGAGCAATGGCGTACCGAACACGGATTCCTTACTGCTCTGCATGACAGGCGTTGATGTGCTAGTGCTGACCCTAATTTGATTCGACACTGATGCACATATTGACATATCGCCAGTAAAACTTTCGTCAGGAACTGTAGACGTTGTCGTCGAGTCAAGCTCCATTATGTCGTCGATAAGAGAATCATCAGGTACAGTATCGACTGTTAACGTCGAGTCGTTCAGAGCGGCCAAAAGTATTTCTTCCTGTTTTTTTAGATCTTCTAGTGTCGGTGAGTAACGACCCTGCTAGAGATAGTATTTGTAATAAAGACAATATTCATTTGAATGTCCAGAAAGCTTGTTTACCTTGTCTTCAACGGTTGAATCATCTACAACATGCTCGGGAGGAGGAGGTGGGACTATCAGCTTTTCATCAATCGGTAGTGGTGGATTGGCCAGATTCACTTCCGTTCCGAGGGGCATTAATTGTACATCTTTATTGAAAATAAAAAGTTGTAGTTTAAAAAAGACAAACAAAGTATATCTGTGTTTACCTTTGTCATCCTCAAGTTCCATTTCAGCAGAGGTTAACTCATTATTTAGAATGTCATTATTGATACTATGTAAGGCATCGGTAGGTATAAACTTTAGCTTCTTTCGTCGATAGCTCTTTGCTTCGCTACCCTGCAGGCTAATTTGCATGGCTTCTAGACTCTGATTGTACGAAATTGGTGGCACTCGAAAGAATCTGGAATCCTATAGAAAAAATATACTACAAAACTTATATTACAAACGCCAAAAATCGCACTCACATCACGTGTACCCGACGGGGGCACCACATTGAAACCCGGAAATTTGTGTAGTTTAGAAAAATCATATAGCTCCTCGGTATCGTTGTTGGCATCGTCTACCGATGCGTTTGTCACATTTCCGTCAGAGTCGAACAATGCCAAACCAGATCCCTGAACTTTAGCACTCTCAAGCCATCCCGGCGGGTAACCACATACTCGCATTCGGTACACGTGCATGGGTAGTTCTTTACTGCGAATACCCAGTGCACCGCGCAACTCATCGCTCAGTGTGCCGGGCACAAAGTGTGCGAATCTCTGATCAATATCCACGTGATAACGTTCCGTTTTAGTGGAACTGAATTTTGAGCGATTCTGCTTTATCTTCGAATGATTCTTGGGTTCGGTACAGTCTCGCATCGAATGCGGGCCATCGCAATTAAAGCACGTATTTGCCGCACTCCTTGCAGGACAATTATTCTCGGTACTAACGACAGCTGCTCCAGACTCATGAGTAAATACACCTGCAAATGCAGCACTGTACATCGGTACGTTTGTGGTCCGTCGACCGTCCTCGACTGGTGTCACGTCCACAATAAACAGATCGCTGTTTTCATCAGTGTTTTTCTTTACTACTAACGATAAATTGGCAATATCCTCAATAATATCTACTGCGTTTAGCATACTGAACATGGCATCCTTGATGCCTTTTACAATGACACTTTGCATTTCACGAAATTTCAAAGGATCCTTAAATTGAATTGTAAACAAGTAGTTATCAGACGATTCCGTGATTGCGACCTGATCAGTGTTTGTAGAGCTCTGTCCTTCAGCCGATTCCGTAATTGTGACCTGATCGGTGTTTGAAGAGCTCTGTTCTTCCGCCGATTCTGTGCTTGGGACCTGATCGGTGTTCAAAGAACTCTGTACTTCAGGTTCATCTTCTGGAAGTTCGCCTTCTTCTTCATCGGATTCCTCCATTGATGTGTCTAACGAAATGAGGGTAATACTCTTATCGGGTAAAATCTCGCAGTCACTGTCTGAATCGTCAACTACACACAACTTCTTTGGGTCGTCATCTCCGTTTTCGGAGTGCTTACGCTTTTTGGGACTTTTGCCGCTCATCGTGTATTTTGTCTGTTATTTCTGATAGGCAATTGGGTAACGCAACAGGGTTGGTTGCGGAGAACAGAAGAATGTGTTTTCAAGAAGATATATATGTGAGCAGTGGTGTTTGTGTGCTCCGGTTATTTTCCTTCGACTTATGGTGCATCCTCTTTCTACTTTCTGTCAAATTACAAAATAGAAAATATACAAAATAGTAAACGCCATGCTTTTCGCCACAAACGCGTGCGGCGAAAAGGTAATGTAGAGTGGCTTTTGCAAAAGCGCATGCGCCCAAAAGTTGCATAACATTTTTGAAGAAGTACTAGGTTTTTTTTATACACAATAATAAATAATAATTTATTTTATTTCATAAAAATATATAATAGAATTTTGAAAATTATACAAGCAAATGAGACGAGGAAAATATGGTGAGATCGTTAGGATCCATATAATAACCAGAATGCACGACGAACAATATAGTCAAGAATGAATTTAGTTATTATCATTTAATAATATAATAATAATTATTATTATTATTTAAAAGGTTCACGGTAATTGAAATTTTTGGTTGTGATGATCTGTAAAACTCGCAAAAAGACTCATTAGAGACTATATATATAGTCTGGTTTGCATTGGGCTACAATATTATGTTTATCTGTTTGTAAATAGAAACAACTACAAAACTGCCCTCTATATAAATGTTTATTATTTCATATAATTCTTAAAATTGTATACACAACACATCTTCCCTTGCAAAAGTGCTGAATTTACAATATTTGTAAATGTGCTAAACCCAAGATTATTAATAAAATCATAAATTTGTGTGTGTGGTGCATAGAAATATAAATCACAAAAAATAAACATACATATATATGTAAATGGCATATAAGAAAAATTTAAATAT
>JAAAKO020038631.1:0-12392 GCA_010015015.2 Bolitophila cinerea
CTTCAGAGGTGAAGCTCGACTAGATTATATGAACATTTTTTCGATTATTTATGAACGTTTTTGAATTATTTTTTTACAAATTTTGAATTTATTTATATATTTTTTTTATATTTTTTATTATTTTTATTTTTAATTTTATATACGTTTTATTATAATTATGAACAATTTATTTTAATCCAATTGAAACTGATATTATCAAACAAAATGTGACTGATTTCATTGATTGATTGGCATCAGTCTTTAGTTGTGTTCGAAAGTATTCGCAAACTGTACAGCCAAGAAACATCTTATTCATTCGTTCCGATTGGTCCATATCTGTATTGATAAAATGAATTTATTTAAAATAAAGCTGAATACAATTCGTTGATAATATAAGTTGATAATGAGAAGATACCTTTCGCTATTATGTAGTAATTTAGAATAAGCACACTGATACAGATGGGCAGTTTATCATATCAAAAATTCCAGGAAAAGCGCTTTGAGGGAGGTAGCATGGCTTAAATACAGACCATCATGGATCGGCTTGATGTCAATTGGCGTGGCTACACTCGTTAGCACGCAACCATCCAAGCTATTCATGATCAACATATGGGCGATGAGATCATTCTAGACGCACATTATGATGAAGAAATATATGAAATAGCTCGGATATATGAGGAGGTTCGGCAACTGATTGAGACAAAGCTTAAATTTCTCTTCAAGGCTTCAATGAAATATACTCCAAAACCAACTGAGATTGCTGTCGCGCCATTTTCCGAAGAATATCATCAATACACTGCATTTAGATCGGCTGTGATTGCGCGAGTGATTAATGCCGACTATCCAACGCATTGTAAGATTGATATTATCGTGAATGCATTGAGAGCTGACGCAAAAAAACATATCGGAGAAGTGCGTGGACAGGATCGCATTTGGCGTGCTCTTCACACATTAGTTTGATCACGGATTTGCAAATTATCGCCAAGCCATCAGCTGCTGCTTACCGGATACTTATCGGAACCGTAACGCAGAATTTGCACGCGTTCATTCAATTAGAGATTCCAACAGTCCAGTGGGATCCGATGGTGTTGTAAGTTCTGTTGAGGAAGTTGTACGCTGAAGGAATAAGCTATTGGGAAACCACCAGAGTCTTCCTAGCATTCATGGAGGGTAGAATAGTGATTCTTTCAAATACTGCTCATCAAATGGCCCGCCCGATTTAAAATCAAGGAGGAACCACAAGAATATCGAGTCTCAGGCCAGCGACAGCAATCAAGGAGAGAAGAACAAGTCGGAAAACAGGGCAAGCGTGATAATTCCACAGCTTCAGCTGGGAATTATGGCAAGCGTTTACATACTTCTGCAGAAGCTATTGGCTCAGCCAGTAAAAATAATAATGCTAGGATCGCTTATCCGGCAAATGTTTGATGAGGTGTGAATATAAAAAGCCGCATAATTGATGGATGTGCCGTGCATTTAGGGCATTGGATTTTGAAAAACGAAATCAGTTTATCAAAGATAACAAACTGTGTCGGCGATGTATCTCTGTTCGTCACAACATAAATGACTGCAAGTGCCCGAAATGTGCGGATTGTTCAGATGACGTCCATAATCAGATGTTATGCCCTAAATTTATGGTGTTGGCAAAAACACATTTGACTCGGCCATCTTCAGCCAAGCGTCGCCGAAACAACAAGAAGCTATCTGCCAATTCGAAAAGCAGCTTTTGAACGAACAATTGGATGCAAAGTTTTCGTTCATCATTAAAACACCAAAACAGATGTTGTTGTCCAACGGTAAGCCGAGAAAATTATTATCTACAACTATACTGGATTTATAAAATCAAATAATCAGCTGCTCTACGGCAAACCGGGGCAGTTGAAATTTATAAATCCTTTCTTTAAAATTAATTCAAAGACATTAGCAGCCACATCCAAAGAAGCTATCCCCGAATCTGAAGAAGCCAACTTCATGCTTAAAACAATGTTGGTTCGCCCGTGCTATATGCGATAACGGTTCACAACTTAATCTTATTACGATGGATTGCGTCCAGCGATTGGGTTTGGGTCATCTGTACGGGAGATATGCACATTGAAGGTGTGTGCGGAGATGCCTGCTTGAGATCTAGAGGTCGAATAGACACTGAACTAATAAGTTGTCATAATGAACGCAATCCCATCGGAATTCGCTAGCTGGTGTACTCCAAAATTACATCCACTATGCCAGCTATGATTCAACAACACCATTTTGCAAAAGAGCTAAGCTCTTCAGAGTTAGCAGATCTAGCATTTTGGATTCCTGCCCGCATAGATATTTTGCTGGGCATTGGGTTCTGGAATTAGGCGATTTTATCAGGAATTTTTCGTGAGCAGATTGCCCAAAAAACATCATTTGGGTGGGTTATCACGGCTCATCGGCATCGGACGAAAACCGCATCAGCACGTTCGTACCATTTGAGAATTTCTAAAATTCCGTATAACCGCCTTATAGAGCAATTAAATGAAAATTTCAAGCGCTTTTGGGAACTGGAATCTATCCCAGAAAGCACAAAACTTCCTGAAGACATTTTTGTTTCAACACACCAGCGGGATGAAAATGGCCGATATTTGGTACGAATTCCATTCCGGCCAGGTGGGCCAAAGCTGCGAAACTCACGAAAGATTGCTTTCAGGCAGTTTTTCCGTCTCGAGGAGCGCGTACGAAAACACCCTGAAGCAGAGAAATTTCTGCACGACTTTTTCATGGATTATATTCAAATGGGTCACATGTTGAGAGCTGATTCGACTCCAGCAGACACTTTAAGAGTATATTACGCTCCCTATTAAACTATCATGGGTAAAAAGCCCCAAACAGAATTTGATTATTCATGTAAATCAGATTTGGGTGTTTCATTCAATGACTTGCAGATGGCAGGCCCACGCCTTCAAGATGATCAGCAAATGATATTTATGCGATTCCGTTTCCATCGATACGAAATTACTGCAAATATAGCCAACATTTTCAGGCAAGTTCGAGTACATTCAGATGACTGGAATTTCCAAAGGATTCTTTGGCGTCCGAAAAAGACGGACCAGTATATGAATATTGGATGACAGTTGTTCTCAATGTAACCCACACTGACGAAGAATTATTCAACATGTATGAGCAGATGATGAAGCTTCATGCTAGTGGTGGATTCCAGCTCGCCAAATGGCAATCAAGTTCTAAGAAGTTCATGGCGAAAATCTCCTAGGAGCCAACTCGTGACGACATTTTGTTAGCTGACGCTGGTATACTTGGCATGTAATGGAGTTTGTAAAGCGACACAATTGGATTGAAATCTTAAGCAGTAATGAACAATCCAACAAAGGCCCAAGTAGTGAGTAGTATCTCTAAAATCTATGATCCAACTGGTTTATTTGCCCCAGTAGTAGTATTGATTGGTAGAACGATAAGATTGGTTCATGCTGATGGCTCGATAGACGTTAACATCATGACATCGAAATCCAGAATTTGTCCAAATACATTATACAGACAATGGATATAACAAGGCTAAAATTCACTTTCTAGTGTGATTCCAAAATAGTGCAGACACCGTTTGTCGGGATCCGTGTTTCCCAAATTCTGGAATTAACGGGCACGGCAGAATGGAAATTCGTCAACACATTGAGCAATCCAGCAGATTTGTTATCTTGTTCAGCTTCTCCAGCCGAACACGCAAAAGCCACATTATGGTGGAAAGGACCTGAATGGTTAGGTAAATCAGAGAATGAATGGCCAAAACAATTAATTGCACCTTTAACCAAGAACAAAAAGGAACACGAAAGCAAGGAGACAAGAAAAGTACCCGTAAAGGTATTGATTACTGTTCCTGTTATCGTACGTCCTGGTTGCTTGCCGTCTGCTAATCCAAGAAAAGACGAGTTGTCCGTTTGTAATAACAACGGCTATTTTACGTCATTGTTGACTCAGAAATCAACATTAAACAACTTACTCCGCGTAACATCGATTTGTGATGAGATTTGTAACAGCTTTGAAGGTTGGTCAGCAAAACAGAATATTTTCAAATCAGAAATAAAAACTGCAGACCATTCTTCCGGCACAAAAAGAAATTGCATTGATAAGATGGGTCTAAATTATCCAGGGGTTGGTGTATGCCAAATAAATTCGTGCGCTTCAATAGAATACGCCAATGCCACGAGCATCACCTATCTTGCGCTTAACTCCTATATGGTGGGCAGCCGATGGAACTCTGAGGTTGTTTGGACGTTTAACAAATGCAGATATTCCATTCGATGAGAAATAATCAATAATTCTGCCATACAATCATCCTATGATTCAATTACTAGTACAAGATGCGCATTTCCGGACAAATCATGGTGGCCCACAATTATGCATAGCTATCTTGCGACAGAAATTCTGGATTGTGAAAGCACGTATTGCAATACGAGAGTTTCTGGCTAAATCCTGTATTTGTCACACTAAATTGTCTGCACAACAACTTATGGGAGCACTGCCTGTCGCCAGAGTGACACCAGCGCCGCCGTTTTCTAGAGTCGGTGTGATTTTGCTGGCCCATTTATGCTTAGGAAGACAGCTGTCACTCATGCTGCTCTTCGCAAGGCAGTCACATCCAGAAAATGTATGAGGAACCAACGCTAGTCAAAGGATTTATCGCGATTTTTGTTTGTTTAGTAACTCGGGTAGTTCACCTTAAAGTTCTTCGTGGAATAATGACTAAAGAATTCCTCCAGGCATTGGCGCGCATGATTGGGAAACGGAGTTTCCAACAGAGCAATTGTCTAATTTGGGTACCAGATGGACATTCATCCCACCAGCATCTCCATTTAAGGGCGGCATCTGGGAGGCGGCTGTCAAGAGTTTCAAGCATCAATACAGCGCCGTATTGGGCAAAAGTATTTTAACATACGACCAGACAAATGATTTGGTAATTCAGATCGGAGCATTAATCAACGCAAGGCCATTGTTTGCTCAAAGTGATGATCCGTTAGACCTTAATCCCATTACACCAGCACATCTCGTTATCGGCAGATCAGCGGTACAACGTCCATATTTCGAAGATGTTCACGATGTGCTAGATAACAGGGTAACTTTTTATCATAAAAATCATGGAATTCTAAATAATTTTATCATTTTCTTCTCATTCCTATTACAACTTCAAAAATTCTTTCAGTGATTTCTAGATAAGCCAACTATGAAATTCTTTGGAAATTAGCTTTTTTTAAGGGCACTCCGATAATATGGTGTTTTTTGCTTGTTAATATCGATAATATTATTATAAATATCAAGAAATTCTGATAATATACTAAAAATAATAATAATATAAATACAATGCTTTCAATTATATCAAAATTTTATGAGAATATTAGGTATTATTAGTAATAAAAAAAATTAAACAAAATAGGGCAAATAATCTAAACACTACCTGTACATGTACATAATAAGACATTAAACTGTTTGTGTAAATTTGAAAATAACAATTTTAATTCATTGTTTACAAATGTACAGAATTGGTGTCAAACAATGAGTACGCGAGATTATATTCGCGAGTATTCTTATTAAGCGATAATATCCGAAATAGCCATAATATTCGTATAATTATATGTTATATATGAATATTCTGAGAATATTGATGATATAATTAATAATTTAAATAATACCAAAATACTTCAAAATTTTATAAAAATATCGAGAATTTTAAAGATAACATGATAATATAAAAAAAAATATTACGAAATATTTAATATGTTGTGTACATTTTTGCATAGTAAAAATAGTTATATAGCTTCAGTAAATCTTTCTTTTGTGCCACAGTTATTGGTATTAGTATTAGTCTGTTAAAAAAATTGGAATCTCTTTAGAGGAATTCGGTATTTATCCGATCCACGACCATATAATTAAATATTTTTATATTTATGTGTGTAATATTTAAACTCTAAACTCTACTGAGTTAAAACATAATTGAGAAATACATAATAATTATTTTTTGCTATTTTTCTATTGTTATCAATATACGGTTTAATATTTCTTTTTATTGCGTTCATAAAAGTTCGTAAATATTTTAAAAGTACATTATAAAAATTTTATGCGGCTCAATGTAAATATAAGTGCATTTCATTGGTTAACGGCCGATCGTGATTATCATTTGTCGCGCAAAAAATATGAAAAAAATAAAAACTATATCGCTTCCGTATTGCGCGCGCGCATTTAAAATTACAACATTATTTAATAGTATCTCCGGCGCTGCGCCCGCAAAATGCCGCTCTTCGTTCCGATGCAATTTATGCAATATATTATACTACATGCTAAAAATTATATACACCTTACTAGTTATTATTTATATTACACTACATTGTCGTCGACATTATCACTAAAACAATATAATATAAATATACGTACATTTCCATCATCAAAGTTTCTGTAATTAATATTATATACATTGTAAAATTGTGTTTATATTGTATTTTATTCTTTTTCACATAACATTGTATTTTATATTGCATTGCATTTTGCGTTTTTAAGTTAACTGTGTATAATGCACTGCAATTAAATGTATATATATGCAATATGCATTTAAATATATGAATTCCAAGTGGTGTGAATTCTATACTGTTATGAAATGCAATGCAATGCAGTGCCGGCCGGCCGGTCAGGTGGCGGACAGGTACGATCGATGCATTTCATTATTATAGTATATAATTGTATTTTCATTTTTGATAGTTTTTAAATTTATTGTATTTGGATTACACAATTGAATTGACAATGCGTGTAATTAAATTAAAGTACTTTGCACGCAGATGACGAATACAGATTTGTATACACATTGTCGTAGTTACGTGCGTCGCAATTAATGCCAATGATTGTTTATATGATTAGAGATTGTTATTGATTGTGTTATCAATTATAAGGTGAAAAAAACGCGTGCGTGCGTGCGACTAAAATGTATGTATATTGTTGCATATAAACTGAATACAATATGCCAATAATAATTTGCACACAATTTATGCGAATTTTTAATGTACATACATATTTTTAATTGTGAGCTTTAGAGTAAATTACCTAATAATGCGTAATCAAAACGTATAATCTCCATAATCTGTATGTACTGTACAAATATGACTATAACGGAAATTGCTTCATCGGCCTCAACAATATTTTTCAAAAATCTCACCTTGCCTCGCATAAAATATAAATGTATCAATTTATTTAATGATATATTATATATCAATTTATTTAATGTATTATTTGTAATAACCCATAATAATAGGAAATTCTGTAAATTTTGTCTATATAATTAAACGACCTAGATAATTTTTGTACTATTCACCTATTATTTTTATTTTTTTTATATTTTTCAAAAATATTAACGAAATTGTAAAATGGTAAATCAAATAGAGCTTTCCACGTAAAATTATTATTAAAATCACTGTCAATTTTAGGTCGACTGTTTATTATTTTTTAAACGTGTATGTATGCGTTTATATTTTATATATTACATATATATTACATATAATATTACATATGTACGCATTTTATATAAAAACGTAATGATAGCTGTAAAATATAAAACAATTTACATAATAACAATTTAATGTACATAAAAAACTGTTTATATGGAATAATACTCACATAGAATTGAAACAAAACAGGTTACATGAAATTATTTAATAATTGGCCGTTTGCACATAAAATATCAATTGATTTTAATTTCAAAAAACCGAAGCTAATACTTGTTAAAATTGTATAAAATCAGAAACCTTTATTTTGAAGTTTTTTTTCTGTGCCCAGTGGCTTATGAGAATTTTGAAAAAAAATTTACACAAAAGTTGACTTGAGATCTAAATTATTTATTACCTAAGAATATTGTTTCCAATTTGTTCACTCGGAGTTATAAATTCAACTTTAGCGAGTTATATAACTTGTGTCAACAATAGAAGTAATGAAATTGGGGAGTTTGAAAACTATATCTTGCCAAGTTTAAAATTGGGTGTTTTTCACTATTACGAATCTTGAGTTACACAAAAGTTGACTTCAGTTATAATTACTCGAGTTACGTGAATATCCCGGGGAAATTTCAGCAAACTGCTGGATAATAACGAAAATGGTCATTTCATAACTCGAGAAATTAATTTAAATTTATTATATGCGATTATTATTAAATATTGCCTAAAATTGTATTTCATAAACCAGATGAACAAAAAAAGGTGAGTTGCGCTTTTCTAATTATTTATTTGATGTCTATATATGAACAATAATTTGAAGCCTTTAAGGTTGGCTGTGGAACATTTACCATCAAAATTTGCTTGTCATCTCGTAAAATATCTGTCTGACCGAAAAAAAATAAGGGCATTTCTAGTAAATTATCAATGTATATACGTAAATTATGGGGTCCGAGCTGTGGAGCAATTACAAAGAAACAGTTTGATGCTCTTCACCGTTGATGACAGATGCCCAACTCTTCAAATTTTGATGCAGCAAAATATGAGAAGAAAGATGCAGTCCGTTTTTCGTGTAGAATTGCGTGCCATTTCATCGATGCGTACTTGACTGCATGAACAAAACAAAACTGACAAGTTACAGCGAATATCCCAAGTTATGGCGCATAATTGGTGCAAATAGCAAATAGTTGTCAATATCAGGAGTTGAATTCAATTTTTTGAAATTAACAATTTGAATCATAAAACACAAATTATGATTTTTTTGTTAAAAATCGCAAGGTATAAAAAAATCGATTGAACAAATAAAATTTGTTGTTTTTGTGAAAACAATCCCACAGTTATGCTTGACCTTTGAGCTACGCGAGGTATTTACAAAACAACACTAATTTTGGTTAGAAAATGTTATTACAAGGTGACAAAAATGCACTTTAAAAGAATGCTCAGTCGACAGTGCATTTTGTCCACAAAATGTCTGTGAGAAAAATGCATACTCGGCAATACATTCTTCTCACAAAACGTCTGTGACAAGAATGCACTTTTTTGGTGATGAGAAAGAGGTATATTCACTCGCGTAATTTGGTGTACAAGCATTGAATAATACCGGATAATATCTATAATATCGCAAATATAATTACATAATTAGTAATATTGCTAATATCTTAAATATTTTTATTAATAGAGTAATTTCAAGTCTATATTCGCGAATATAGATATTATTATAAAAAATCAATTTAGAATACCACAAATATTTTGGAAATAGTATTATTTTCGAAAATATTTTCACTATAGTACTTTATTATATTATAACTTAGTAATTTATAGTCTATATTTGCCTTATACAGAATATAATGAAAAATAAATTAAAATACTTTGAATTTTCAAAAAACTTCGTTTTTATATTAGCGAATAATAAATATTGAGTTTTTAACTTTCAAACATTTTTGGTAATACAGGATTATCACGAAAAGTTGGATTTTTGCGGACGTTTATAACAACGCGACTTAACAATTGCAACTCTATGGAAGAGTTTTTGAACAAAATAATATATTATGCTCACAAGCTTCGAGGAACTGGTATGGATATTACGGACGAATGGGACACTTTTATTAGCCGGACTTAGCAATCGGTACGAACCGATGATAATGGCAATCAAAACTTTGGAGTTGTCATATCATCTGACCAGATAAAAACTAAATTATTGCAGGAAACAACGAACTGCAATGCTGGCGAATCCTCAATGTATTCGCGAAGTACAGCACCACATCCTAAGAAAAATTATCAGAAGAACAACAATCAGAAGTGCAATAGTAATCGCTTTGAAAACCAGAACCAAAATCAAATTAATTCGAAGGGTTATAAATGCGGAAAACTTGGACACATCTCTCGAAACTGTTACTAAAAACAAAATCATAATGAATAACGAAGTCAAGGAAAAAAATAATCAAACCTTTCATGTTTAAATGGTGCTTATGATCAAAACGTTTGGTACATTGATTCAGGGGCCACCAAATACATGAGAAACTCTCAAATAATGATAAATAATTAATATGAATCTGAATCTGTAACGGTAAGTTATTGTAAGATTGGAAACGTCAAAATTCATAATGTCCTCGAAGTTCCTGGTTACTGTGCAAATTTATTGTGGGTCATTGAGATGGTCAAGAAAACAAATACGGTAATATTTGATGAGAAAGGATGCCAAGTTCGAAATTCTATGGGACAGTTGATCGCAACGGCAAATGACTTCGCTGGTATTTATCGACTGAACGTAAAATTACCAACGAGTAGTTTATTGGCAAAACATAGCGATTCATTGGTGTTACGACGTATTTATGGTATGCTTTAAAAGAAAAATGAAGATATATACATTTATGGAGATATACCACGATGCGAAATTTGCGTGCTCATTCAAGGAAAGTCATACGAAAACGACTGAAGTTCTAGAACTTACAGACGTGTGCGAACTAGTGCTGTCGAAAAAATTCGGGTACCCGGGTACCCGGTCTTAAAAATTTCGGGTACCCGGTTCCATTGAAAAAAACCGGACCCGGGTCCGAGCCCGTTTTCCGAGCATGAGCCCGTTTCCGAGCCCGAGCCCGTTTTTCGAGCCCAAGCCCGTTTTCCGAGCCCGAGTTCGTTTTTCGAGCCCAGGCCCGAAAATTGCATTGAATAAAGACTACTGAAATAATTGCTTGCTTTAAATATACTTGTTTAAATTCAAACAATTTCAAATCCACAGAAATTTGAAACATCCATTAATATTTTTAAAATATTTTGTAAAATAAGTAAACTATTTCAGAAAACTAAATCGATAATCATTTTTTAAAAAATTAAACATTACATTATAATATTACATTTTTACATCAAAATGCTAAATAAAATTCTTATTTAAAAATATTATTTGTTTTGAAATATATACAGTAGGAAATTTAATATAAATATAATTTATAAGAAACCGTTTCAAAATTATGGACTCATATTTGGTAACCGGTTTTTCGTGTCTGAACTCTGGAATCTAGTGGATACGATTGTTGAAATGATTTCTACAATAACTAAAAATGTATACGGTTGCTATAGGATTGGACGTCAAAATTGTTGAATTATTGTTAAAAACTTATCAATAATTATGTCCAGTACCCTGGACCAATTTTTCGGGCTTGAACACGATTTTCGGTTCTGGACCGGTTTTTTGGGCATGGGGTCTTTTTTTTTGGGTCTGTGCCAAACAAAATTTTCTTAAAAGCGGGTGCCCGGGTACCCGGTCCAATTGTACCCGGGTACCCGGATTCTCAAAATGACGGGTATCGACAGTACTAATGAACACTGTTTACGTCAGTCCTCAAGATTGATATAAATATAAAATTGATCGGCCAAAATAAATGCCGATATATAGCGTCATTTGATAAAGTGATTGAACATTATCTCCAACAGTTTTAATATGTTTCTGGGTTTTACTTGTCAAATTTATTCAAAATTTAACGTATTTTTCACTAGTTTAAAATTGCATCTTTTACGTGTGTTAAACGCGTTTTTTTAATACAAAAAAACACGAGAAAATAAAACATACGTTATGTCAAACTGATAAAATGTAAAATTATTGACAGTGTTTGACATGAAATTCAAACGTGAAGAATAGTGAAGACTTTCGGTATTTTTTGGGGGTTCGTCATCTAAGTGGTTCACTCGTTCTACTTAGCCACACAAGTATAACATTCGCATCTTACGCCAATGTCGTATGGTGGCAGAGAGCGAGGAGGTTATCCGCCAAACAATAATAAAAATTCCAGCGACTGGTTTTACATCATATCTAATGCCATGAGAACCAGTCCCACATCTGCTATGGAAGTTCTGTTGGGCTGGCATAAACTAGGTTGACGGAAAAGAGGTTAAACATCAGCGGATGTTGGATGTGCTCATCAAAGTTTCGTGACACCATCAGGAGCGATAACATCATTCTTTGGCCATAATTTGGGATGCCATAAGACTACATCATTCCTAGTTTTTGTTTTGGAAGGATATTTTAAGTCAATGTTTCCGAGAGAGGATACACATTATCCAATAGATGAGAGTGTGTGGTACACAAACTGTTATCTCATAGAGTTATTTTCTGGCAATAGGTTTACCTCTCTTCATCACAACCAGTACACGTATTTCTAATTTAATTGTATCCAAAAAAAGTGTGATAAAAAGAGTTAAAAAATCAAAATCGATTAAAAAATTACGTAAACCTACGAAAACCATGTTTTACTTTCCACTTTCAACCATGCTGAGGTTCCACCGGTATGTCAACTGTTGCAATATTCCAATGACAACCGACGACAAATTTACGGCTGTAAAAATATGTATTTCAGTTTCCACCAAGTGAATTATTTGCCACTTTCATATGTCATTTTTTGTGACATTTCATATGTCGACCAACTTGGTAGCTTTTGGTGTGCATGCCTGTTTCCACCGGAGTTACCAAATTTGAATGAC
>JAAAKO020038642.1:0-12392 GCA_010015015.2 Bolitophila cinerea
AAGAAAAATTTGTGAGTAAGTGTAGTATGGGTAAGGGTGCGAAAGGGGACAACCACTATAGAAGTTTAATTATGATGACAGGAGAATTAAAACTTATTGGAAACTATGGTATAGAGAATGAAGGTGGTGATGGGGAAATCTCTGCAGTCGCCACTTATTTTGCCGGACTATATGAAAGTCCAGCTGAAGTCTCTGTAATGTATACATAATAGCACGCTGATAAGCGGATTCTTCGCTTTTCCATCTTTTTCCTTCTCCCATCTAGTACTGCTAGACAAAAAAATCAAAATACTTATTTAGTCATATTTTTGCTTTATTTGTCAATTTTTCCATTATCGTTTATTTTTAAAACTATATTTACTGTAAAAATTTAAAACTTGTCTACAAAATTGAATTGAAAATAGTACTGTATTTTGCATTGAAAATACAGTTTTCAACATTTATAATAATAATAACATACCATATTATTTTACTGAAAACTTTTCAATAACCTCACAAATTTCCATAAAAAAAAAACTTTTTTATTTATTTTTTTAAAAGAGATATATAAGAAAAACACCAATTTATTCACGAAAATCATAAATTTTAAATGGAAAAATGGTCCCTTACTATTTTTACTATATCTTTGTGAAATAATATCGTATATCGATATGCTTGTAGTTTTAGTTCGTTGACAATAATCTATTAAATATTACAAAATTGTAGGACAAGCTACATTTCGTAAAAATTATGAAAACTATAAAAAGATAATATCAATTTTTAGGGTCGTTGAGGACATCCTAAACATAATTATTACCTATAACTAAACATAAAAAAACTATATTGCCTTAAACAAATTATATATATATATATACATTATACATATATTATATATGTAATGTATGTATATGCGTATTACGGTTATATACAAGATGTATCAAAAAAATTGAGTATCAAAAGTAACCCGTTTGACTCGTCATCTTTATTATTACAAGGCATAAAATAAATCGCACTCCAAAAAAAAGTGCTCCTAAAAAATAATGTGCACCTAAAAAAAAATAAATGTGCTCCTAAAATAAAATAAGATGCAACCTAAAATAAGAGTGCTCACCGATAAAAAAAAATTGATTCAAAAACACAAATGACCACCTTTTATATAATTAGGAGCACATTTTTGATATTTTAGGTGAACAAAAATTATATTTTATGGTGGAAGATTTTCAATTATTTGGTGGAGAATATTGAATTATATGAAGCAAGCTAAATTGGATGCCTTATTACAATAGCAAAAATGTACTTGTAATAGACTTCTTTAAATGTACAATATTAGCAGGAACTGACTAATTTGTTTGAGAGAGCAACGTTCTGCCTGTTTCTCGACATTATGTTATAAATTGAATTTATCATTTTAAAATTAAGTTTCTCCACCAAAATATTTTTGTTATGCTTTATGAATAGGGACTTGTTTGTTTGTATTTATTTTTTTTTAAATTGTATTTGTAATTTTTAGGTACAATATAAGCTTTTTGTTTAAAAAACTTTCACAAATATAGATATTGAAATAAAATGCCATCATTTTAATTTGTTGCACAATCCAGTGTGTGTGTTGTGTGCGTAAATGGTATGTACTATAAAAACCCTAACTTCGAAATGAATACTCAATACGAAAGGGTGCAAAACTGTTATAATAATCAATCAATCAGAATCCCTATTGAGCAAACATAGCTCATGTGCATATTGAAACTGCTTTCATCGAAAACAAATTGAGTTGCATATCAATAATCAATAAGCAATTCCGTCAGTTCTGACCCAATTAGCGTGTACGTAACGCGCTCGCTAGAACATGCGCATATATTTATATATATATATATATATATAAAAAATATATACACGACATCGAAAACATCCCTTGCACATTCGCATCATCAATTTTGTTTACTATATATACATATTTATATTCATATATACAGATACACAGATCGGACACATTTTACAATCATTTATAACGTGCTTGCATAAATTCGAAATATTTGTAATGTATGTATACAAAATACGAGTATACTTATATGCATTTTTGGTTGATTCCAAATACAGCAAATACATATATATACATTGCCATGCATGCGTAGCGTACATTTATGTAATCCGTAATTCAATATTGGGCGCCAAATATTCATGCGCGAAATTCACGGTCGTATACGTTTTAGAGATTCCTTGATACGATTAATCAATTTTGTGTGCAATGATATCTTAATCAGAGATTTGCAAATAATATATATATATATATATACATTATACATATGTATATATGGAGGTACGCTACAAATGTCGATTTAGAGGTCGGTCCTAATCTGTCAATTGGCATTGAAGCCTAAACAACAAACAACTGAATTGAGCTATATATACATACATTGTAATTATACAGAATACATGCATATATATATATATATCTCCTGTGCCTGCCCGTCACGTGTACTCGGTGCCAGGATACAATGCAAATTTGAAGAGCGTATTCGCTCGTTTGCGGAATTAAAAAGGGGGAGGATTGTTGTTGGCCCCGTGCGTGCGCATGCGTCAACGAATACGGTGCAAGCGCATTTGAGTTTACCGTTTGGCCGCTCAGCATGAGCCTTGATTTATTGCGCGTGCCGTGCGTTTCGTTTGTTCGTACAGGTAATAATGGAACAAATATTATGCAAAATATTTTTATAGGCAATATGTGCAGAAGAGACAGCACAAACAAAACAACAACAACTACAAAAAACATTTTGTTCATTTTGTGATGCAATGAATAATTTATGTGAAATTTTGTTTGCTTTGTGTATATATGATCACAGCGGTGCCTACAATTAAATATATATATATATATATATATATACTGTTTGGTGCGTCGGATCAGTGACCTGCTGTGCAGGATGCGCAGAGGCACCAACACATCCCATTCTTTGGGCTCATCTCGCGGTCCATGTGTGTTTATCCCGAATTACAAACAATGTTTAATTCAATGAACATACACATATATACACACTTTTATATCCTGTGTATGCGCCTTTATTGAATCGTATAGTATATTCACAATTTTAAATGTAATTTTTTCGAGGGTTACGGTTAGGAAACGTGTAATTATCCGCACCGGATTACACTCCACTATATGTGTAAGTAAGCCTAAATGATCGAACCACACGTTGCGTCGTCATCGTTGTCGTCGTCGTCGTGTATGCAGTTCTGAAGGCGGATTTGGTGTTGGACATCCCGTGTTATTACCATCATTGAACCGCTAATGATGATGGATCCGAGTTTTTAAGGTGGATGCGAGTGCTATGCCCGTGAGAGCGCATCATTCAATCAAAAAAATGTGTCATTGTGTGTGTTCAACGACAGATTTGAGGCGTATGTATGAAATGTGGCAACTGAAAAGAATTGCATTATTTATTCAGTTAATGAATAAAAGAGTATTTTACAATCATAAGCATCATTTTTTTTTTTAAATATTATCAAGAATACTTTGAGAATATTGCAAATATAATGACAATATTTTGCGAATGTCGAGAATATTTACAATTATTGTTACATACCGGTTATCTTGAATATAAAACCTATGTTAACGAGCAAGCGTTGTGATACAAAATAGTTTTCTTGTCAAATCGATTTACTATATTATATTGACTTTGTTCCAGTCTACACTACAAGTAAAATTTAATAAAATTATTAAATTAAATATTATAACAATTATATAGAATATTTGCTGAAACTAGGAATAAATATAAATATATGTCGATATTCGCTAATACATTATTTGTACATTTTGTCGATATTCGCAAATATCGAGAATATTTACAATTATCTTAATGAATTCTCAAATATCGTATCAATTTACGCATTCTGATTGATTATTGTAATTTCTAAGTCCTCTTAGCTAAATGTTATACGCTATACACGTATTATAATTCCAGTATAAATACGATTATATCGTAAAACATATGACATGAGATAATATAACGAACACAAACAAAGTATGTAAGGTTAGGTAAGGTAAGGTTGATTTTGTGTTTGCAGGTTCCATTTTTTTTAGATAAATTATTATTACTTTAAAAAAAATATATATAACATAGTGAATGCTGCCCTTATTTCGAAATTAAAAAAAAAAACTTAAGAGGTGAAGTGAGTGTTGATTTTAAATAGAGTGTTGAAAGGGTGGAAATTATACAAATACGGAAAACTGAAAAAATAGCAGAAACTCAAGCTATTGTTTTAAAAAAAGATGATGTTTTTCTCTATACTTTTTTGTCTTGTATACTCCCCTCTCCCCCTTAACTCACTGGGGACCGGCATTTAAAAAAAACATAGTTAATAATAATAAAAATAATTATACTATTAGGTGTTATTCTATTAGAGAAAACTTTATTTGAAATCTGCTTTTCTACTCCTTGCATAACCGACCCATGACGGCAATTTACATGTTGTACCGGAAAAATAAAAACATTATGTTTAATTTGTTGCCATTTAGCAGTGTGGTTGACCAAACAGAGGTCCGAAGTGGGTTAAAAATACTGATAAAATACCTCAAATAGTAATATCCTTTTAAGTCAGAGTTATTCATTCGCTAAATCTATGTTTAAATTCTAATACATACTCGTGTTTTTTAGATAGAATAATTTTCGTCCCATTTTCTGTTAAGTTTTTTTGATGCATAATCATACAATTGAAATAAAATAAATTTGGTATATGGATACAAAATAAGTTGAACCCGTAAGCATAAGTTATATAACGCTTTCTAAATTCATATATATATATATATATATATATTTTTTTTTTTTTTTTTTTTGAATCGGAAATCGAATGCTTCATTTTGCAAGATGTCTCGTACTAAATCCAATTCTTACCCCTTTTAAGGATTTCCGCTAGAATTTCTACTACAAAAACATCGTGAATACAGTTCTCTAATGCATATACATCTCTCTTTGGTAATCTACTCTAACCTCGATTTTGAATGTAGTATGTTCGCTTCCGTTGACCTCCTATCAAGATGATGTGTCTGCGCCGGCACCATGCTAAGTCGTTCAATTTCAATCGCACAGAGAATAAGTATGTGTGTGTATATGCATTCTATATATGTATGGCTCATTCGATTCCATCTGACCTAAATCGAGCGTAACACACATTTTTGAATGGGTGTGTTCATCTTCAGAGAACTTATTATATATACTCCATAAATTGGATGCACTTTAAGAGATAAGAAGCATAAATATATAAATATAAATATATATATGAATGCACACATAAAATGAGTATATTTATAGTTAAACTTTTTATTTTGTTTATGTGCACGATATTATTAGATATTATTCTTTATTTATAAACAGCGCACGGAAAAACAACGCATTAAATATGCGAGATGATTTGGCTTCTGCTGGGATTCGGATGCTTTCACTTGCACGCTGTCGCAACCAGAACCAAACAAAATCTATTTTCGCGAGTTATATAGTTTTGGAAAATGCACGAGTATTTTGTATATATATTTATATAAAATAGCAACATTCAACAGTATATAAGTTGTGCCAACACGCAGTGAATCGGCGAGTGCTTATGTGAGCGAATCTTTTTGAGAAAATATTCATGGCCTGGGCTATATATTTATTTCGGGATGCTGCGTGTATAAGAATGCATTTACGTTGCGTGCTACATATTATTTATAAATCATTTCTTCTAATTTCTAATTTCTTCTATGTGTATATCATATAAATTTATTGAAAAGAAAATAACACATCCGATTCATAGTTAAGTACATACGAATTGCTATGCCATTAAAATGAAAGCGCTTCACCAAAAACGATTTGTAACAATGCGATTATATGTAAACACATATACAAATAAATTTACATGCACATTCTTTGTATGTGTCTAGTGAAATAGAAACTATGTATAATATTTTTTAACGATGCATATAGAGGAAGTGTGATGCAAAGGGGTACAAGTCGTTGCAAGGGATCAAAAGAAAACGCAGGCATACAATAAAAAACGTAATTTAAGACGCATCGCGAACGAAAATTATTTTATATAACTATACTATAAAATAGAAGAACTATATATACATTTCTTTTAATTTCACCCTTTGGTGAGTAATAGGGCGTACGAAAAAAGCGCGAACTCGTTCAAATGAAACTGTAATCATATTTTTTTTACTGCCCTTAAATATATACATTGTATATATAATATGTGTTTATAATAGGTAGTATGTTCACGTTCAGCGTGAAAAGCTATTAAAGAAAAGTAATAGTGTTGCGTCACACGTATATAAGAAAAGAAGGGTAGTATATTCTTTTGAAATAAACGAGCACAAGCGCGCGCGCTTCTTTGCATATGTCGCACAAATTATATTATAATGTACAAATACCGTCGCATAAAAGGATTGTTGCTGTAGCGGCACGGTGTACACATGCTATTATATATATATATATATATAGCATATAGCGTCTCGGAAATATTAATTACCAGTAGCACGTGGCCATAATCGCATTCAAATCGAGAGAGCCCGTTCGATTAGGTGCACCATGTTGGCGCTATTTAATTGGTCTTTGATGCATGAATAATTAATTAGCCAAGACGAATGAACTGCGATCGGCGCGCGCATAAGACGTTAATTCGCAATGTTTTTATATTTATTACCTTATTGGTTATTGGATGTGCGCTATTGCGTTTCGCGTATGTGCTATAGCGTACGCGCTATTGGTGTAATTATATAAATTGAACGATCGTATTTAGACATTACACGTTGCGCGAGCGCCCGTGGTTTCTTGGAAATATGGCGCATGCGCAGCGCGCGCGCTTCTTGTGCACAGCTGTTGTGCGCGCACGACCATAAGACACAAGGAAGGCGCATATGCAAGTTTTAGTAGAAGTTCATAATTTTTAATAGTTCTTGTTGTATGCATGAAAGTTATGAGGATGTTGGTAATGAGTTTTTTTAGTGTGTTATTGAACAATTGTAATCAGAGAGAACATTGAACCGTGACGCAGGTAACTTTATATCTTTAAGGGGATAGTATATTCATATGGTTATTATTAGAGCCAGGATAAAAATGTTATTACATTTTTGACTGTGTAGATTTAAAACATGCATTTAAGGGTTCTAAAATAAAGCTAATCGAATTTCCAATCCAATCAGACCCACTTGTTTATTTTAAGATTTTAAATGCATATTTTTAGTTTTGTGCATTTTGGCATATTTCTAGATATTTGACTATTTTAATCAAATTAACAATAATTTAACTTAACAAATATTTAATTATGGTAACAACAATTTTTATATTTTGTGTACATTATATTTTTTAAAGGCTCGATTTATTTATTCCCATAAAATAATGTTTAATTGAATTGCGCCTAAATTTAATTTGTTTAATAAAACTAATATATTTTCTGTACATATTAAGTAATATGTCAATGTTTTAATTTGCATATTTTCTATTTTTTAGTGCATATTTTCAATTTCTTAGTGCATATTTCAGCATTTTTTAGTGCATCGTTATGCATTTTTTATACACCGAAATTCCAGGTTCCAGTTATTATGCATACACTTGTACCACTGCGTGAAAGACTTTAATTGAATGCCCAATCAACATAATTTAGATTGATAGGTAAACAAGATATCAAGAGATAAATCAAGTTTAGCTTACATTTAGCGCATCTTATCGTATAAACGGAGGAAAATATATTTTTATTTTTAAAATATTTCATAATTAAAACCGCGCCTACATCCCAGGACCAAATCTTTTTTGATGGGGCATTCTAGTACGAGTACCTTTGTAATGAAAAGGGTTAGCGTATATTCTAAAGTTCTGGGAGGGTCCACTAAACTCATATGAATTCCAAAAAAATCCAAATTGAGCATTATATTATATTTTCAACAGATATAAATAAACACATAAATGTGTTTACACTACACATTTCAGTCTGACAATTTGCACTTAATGGCCATTATTGGAAATTGACACGTCAATAGATGACACTTCAATAGATTCTTAAATAAAATCGTTATTTTTATATATTATATAAATATTATATTTTACTTTAATCCTTTAGATCGATATTCAAAGCTCCACTCACATCAGTCCACTAAAGCATACCAATAACTCTTTTCCAATAATTGGTCATTGTGTAAATACGCAGATCTTCGGCCATAAATTTCATTGTCATATCATATTTTGAATTTTTATAAGATATAGCCGAAACGATTTTAAAAATTTTAATAACTATTTGTAATAAAATCAAAATAACACCAATACAAAAATAAAACAATAATAACACTCATTTTTCCGTATGTATTATTTCAAAGGTTTTTTATACCACTTTGTTTTTGTGTTACAATATATATTTAATAAATTATCTACGCATATCCATCGCCACGAGAGTTTAACCCATCCCGTGCGCGAGTGATGTAAATATGCATTGAGCGCATGTCACCTGGGACAATGCACAAAGCACCAATTAGGCATGCACAATTGCAGCGCACTCGAAAAGGTCTGAAAATTTGAATAAAAATCCAATCAATGCCCTAATAATAATATTGCGAGTGCTCCTATTTACATATAACATATATATGGTATGGTATAAGTATATAGGTACTCAAAAAAATCATTTTAGACCTTAAGCATAACTATTATGTGCACGCTAATGACACAACAATATTGTCTATGTATTTTTGTATGTAATATTAAATCGGTGTTCAAAGAATTCCAATGTCGCCTTACAAATAGGGCTACCCCTCCCTGAAAGTACGCACACTCTCAAAATTTACATACAAAATCAATTTATCAAATTGATGCGTAAACAAAACGTTATTTAGTCAACAATAGGTGGACTAAATGATCTCTCGTATAACGAAAGAAATAATTTAAAAGAAGTAAAAAAAAAAACAATATTGAAATTATATTAAAAAGGTTATCTATACAAAAAAACACATTTTATTTATTTCAGTTTACATTTTACGTACCATTACACAGTGAATTTAACAAACTCCCGATGTCTACGAGTAGCATTTATGTGTATAAATAAACCATCTCTCATTTAATCAAATTACGTCTCGTATGTTTATTAATTGCTCGCATAAATGCATAAGTTATCAGATCAAAACGACGAAATTAACTGAGGCAAAGAGCAATTGTTCTTACACCCACATAACACACACACACACATATATGCATACACAATTACACAGGCTTACACACAATACACATGCAATACAAAAACACATAGGTCACACACACGGATACACACATGACAAATTCAAGATCAGTTAAGGTGCATTGGGCGAGCGCGAGGCGCGTCCGTTGTCGAGCAAGACGGCTAAAACTGCAGCATAATTGTGGTGCACGACGCATGTTGGCTGTCATGTTATATAAATGTATATAAAATGTATTGTATTTTGTATACAAATTATATACATAATCTACATGTTGTAATGTTAAATGGTGCGGGCGACACGTAAGCACTTTGTCTGCGTTGTGCGCGCACAATCGAGTGACAAGGCCGCCCGGTGCCGATGGCTTAATTTGAATTGATTTATCGATTTGCTATATATACATTATAAAATATATGTAAATAGTGCGTCTTAATCACCCACAAGACGTATATATATTTTATTGATTTGTCGGTGTCCCGAGATTTGAGCTATTGGTTTGTTTGTTATTTTTGAAATAAACCATCATTTGTCATTTTTTATATGTGTTGTTTAATTTTGTGCGGGCAGTTGAAATGAAGTGTTACGCTGAGAGCGTGATTTGTTTGATTTTCATGATTGGCAGACAGTATCTTGTTAAGCTGGGTGGGAACTGCACCTAAATGACAAAAACATTTTGGCAGACAAATCAATCATACAGGAAACTATAGTGATTAGATCTTTAATGGTATATAGATGTATTTCCTAAAAGCTTACAAATTCAATTAAAATATAAATCGAAATTTATATCCGGGACATATTGATCAAAAACTCAATAGGCGATTTTATTATTTTTCTGACCAATCGCATGTGTAAACACAAAATTCCGAAAGAAAGATTTTTATGCGACGTTGAAATCAAAATCAAAATCAAAATATAAGAAAATTTCGTATTCCTTCCTAGATAAATATTAAAAATTGTACGTAAAATTTATAAACATATTAGAGGCACTAGAAAATTTGAGCCTATTGTTACCGACGAATCTACAGTCATATTTATTGGTTATGTTTGGCCAATAGTATATATATATATATAAATAATAGAATTTATAATTTTAACTATGGCCTAATCCTTTTTTCCATAATTTTAGTGGCCATAAGACTTTTTTCATGTATTAGAAACTAACACTTTGTTATTGAATGTGTCCACTTTAAAATATATTAAAAGTGACAACTACTCTTTTGACGTCGATGATAGTCGGAGTTTAACACTATTATAACGTTAAAATCTAGCAGTTGTGGCAACCTGCAAGCATTTCCTCAATATGTAAACAATTAACACCAATTGAATACATTTCCTTATAGAAATTTGTCATATCAAAAAATATCGTGAGATAAAATTATAATCATTTTTCATTAGTCTTTTTAGTATTGCGGTTAAAGGATTGGTTATTTTAACTAGACCGGTCAAGACCGTTAAAACCGGATAACAAGTTCCATAATCATTTCCTAATTATACAATTAACGATCAAAATTACATTCTAACAATTTATTAAAAATGTTTTTCAAACATATTGCTTTTCAAAGTCATCAAGAGCACATACTCATATAATGTTATGATTATATGTTTCATAATATATCAACTGTCAATATACCTTCACCACACCTAATGACAGAAATATTAAATGTATAAAAAAACCATGCTGTATATTGTATCATTAGATTCTCACTTTTGTACACGTTCTCGCAGTATGGAAAGGTTGCGAAGACAATTGAATCCATAGCCATGAATTCAGCGCGTGCCATATATTCGATCTGTTTAATCTCAATTAGAGTGGCCTTCTTAAACGATGAAGGTCGATAGTACATAAGCTATATTCACTCATCAACTGGTATTTGAAGTGCCAAAAATTAGCACTTCTATATTTGATATCTTGTCTGTGTCGCTTGAAGTCGAGGTACATATTTTCTTTTTAAAATGATGATCTCAGTAGAAAATATGAAGTATACATTTTAATTGCGAATGTCAACAATTGTATTTAAAAAAACTTTAGGAAATGTTCTATAGCAAAACGTTAGCAATTTTTTAGAGAAGAACGTTATACGCTTGAATTTTTCACTTGTTTTACGTGTTTTAAAAGTAATTTTTAAAACACGACTTTTTTGAAAATATTAGTAAAACACTCAAATTTTAAACTATATAATATCATAATTTACTAGCGTTTATAAACCAAAATATCGATAAAATTTACAAGTAAAAATGTATTTTATATCGATAATAAAGAATGATGGTCAAATAATATGAGAATTAGCAGTTATTCCTCGAATACAATACAAACGTTAATCATTCATTACATTAGCACAAGTGCCTGACAAACCTTTTTGTTCTATTCATTCTTCAAGACATCAACAAAACACTTCTCGCCGATATACGAATAAAAGAATGCGAACACGTCTACCGGTGGTCATCTCTTCTCCGTTTTTTTCTCTCTCTCTCTCTCTTAATGAAATTCCACGGATTACAAGCGTTTATCTATATATTCTACAACATGCGTTTATATTATATCATAATTTCCATGATTTGTATTTATTACGATATAATATACGAGATAAAGTATAATACTGATGCGTTAATCCGTGTGTTCGCTAGCAATACTAAAAAGCATAAAAATGTGTCTGCGTTGTACTAATAACCGCGCGCGCGCTCACACTAACAATTATTCCATAATCTGTCATAAAGTCGCTATTATTTATGTACATAATTCATATACATATAACATATGTATATGGCATTTCTTGTTGTTGTATGTATAGAAAAAACGCGAACAAGTATTACCGTTCACGCGTTTGACCCAATTAAATGCGACAAATTCATATCGCGCGCGCGCTCCAGCCAGCGTGCGTCTTCTTGTTGCGTATCTTTGCATCTTCGCTTCTTGCTGTCGTCGCGTTACGTATTTTTGTATAGCAGTTCTGTATGCATATAGTTTACATATATAATATAATACATATTATTTATTGTATATATTAAACCTTCAACAGAGTACAAAAACATAAAATGAACATCATCAATATATAGCATAAACATATTGTATAGCATCCACACACAAAAAAAGAAGAAGTCATCGTGCCATTTATGTATTAATTTTTTTTTTTTGAAGAACGTTCATATTATCGTACATTTTTATGCGTTCGCAGCACATTTTTTCGAGTTATGCTGTGATTATATTTGTGTATGTATATATATATATGTGTCGTGT
>JAAAKO020038653.1:0-12392 GCA_010015015.2 Bolitophila cinerea
TCTCATCTATATATATTGTATATTTATACATAAATATATATATATATATATATATATATATGCGTTTGTGTCTTGCATTGTTTTACCAAGTAGTGCGTGGAGCGGTCTGAATCTTTGTCTCTTATATCGAATTCCAAACGACGCGACCGACGCGACGCCACAGACTACAAACGTGCCGAATATTATAAATTGAGTTTTGGCGAAACTCATTGTGTATTGCTTAGAACCGAGGAAAATCTTTATGATGGTCTTTAAAAATATATTTATATATATATATACATTTATTATATATAACATATATTCTTGATTATAATTTATGTATTATAATGTGGTTCAGGTAAAAAAAAATAGTTTCGATATCTACATCACAACATTTTTCTTATTTTGTATAACATATATAAAAATAAGATCATATAGTAAATACCGAGGTAAACACTTATTGACTTAACTTATATTTTAAAAGCAAAAAATCCTCTAAAAAAATATTTTTTTAATACATTTAATTGTGTGCCCATTTAAAGAAACCCTTTATAGTAACTAAAATAAACGTGTAGTCCTGCACACACACAAAAAAACCATAAGCGTACACGCATTAACAAATATGCATCGCTCAGAAAAATCACACTTTAATAAACCGACCAACAAAATTAAATTACTGCTGTCTGTGCGACGCAGTCGAAGTTTTTCTATTAATAATATAAAAAAGAATTCCTTGACACATGCACTTTCGCCATTCTTTTACAATGTACACAATAAACAATGACGAAGAAAATATGAGAATGTCGCGCACGCGTGCGAGCAGCGAGCACGATGAGGAAATCTCTTACAACGTCATATAACAATAAAAATAAACACACAAAACTAAATGCGTTTTTCTGACAAACCCTTTCTTTTAACCCTTCCGGCGCGGCGCGCTGCCGAAGCGGCTCAGCGCAACGCAAGGTATATTAAACGTGTACTATTGTATTTAGGAGAGAAGAAACACCCGCGCACGCGTGCTTTCACAAGAACACATCAGTCGAAGGCGTTTCGCGTACATTCAAAAGAAACTGAAAGTTAAAGTAATGCGTTTTATATAATAGTGTTCAAATAGTATATATGCTGTATGGGGGTTGTGTTTACGCAGTTTTCTTCATTTATGACATCTGCTTTTTCAGTGGATATTGTGTAAGATAAGAAAGAGTGTTTGCGATATTAAAAACCGATCCGATTGTGTACAGCATTAGGTCGTCTACGAATAGGTGAATAGAAAAAACTTCTAATTTCATCTGCGCAATCTCTATTCTTTCCGAACATAAGAGTTATTTCATCTTGCGAAAGAGTTTTATGAAATTGAATATTTTACACATTTTTTTAGATTTTATTGTTGGAAATATCTAAATTATCCACCGTCTTATCTATCCAAAAATGACAGTTTTTTATGTTTTGAATTATTTGTTAATCAATCAAAAGTTTATGATTGTCGAATTTATACTATAAAAACAATAAAACAGTTTTAGAGACTATATTTTTTTCGTGGACATAGTTAATTATCTAGAATTCAGTTTGTTTGTTCAGAAAAGAACTCTTAAAGTAGTTTGGCATGAAATACATCCCTTCGGTATTAATCCCACTTATTTTAACATATGAAACAATAAAAAATGCGCCGACCAGCCGTCGACAAATATTTTTCAGCTAAGCTGCTTAAGATATTGAGCATTTCGGCTGACGGCCGCTGCATTTTAATTATTTTTCTCTGTTTTGTTTATAACGAAATCTAAAGCTCGATTTATAATACCACAACACAACATTTTTGCATTGTTTGTTGGAGTTTGTTAAGAGAGTAATTTACCAATACCATTATGGTTTTTGAAGGGTCGATATTGAAATCGACATTGAAATCCTGAAAACGTAATACAGACAAATATAAAAATATATCCCATAACAAGAAATAAAACATCTTATTTTGCCCCATTATTGTTTTAAATAAACCATGTCACAACTTGAAGTAGCCATATTTTTAGGGCGACAGTTCACAACTTCTACGCCCCACATTAAATTCATCGAAATCTTTTAATCTTTATCGCCAGATAGTATTATGGCTATGCAAAGATTTGCTTCCATTCAGTATGGTAGAGAAAAAAGGATTTATTTATTTTTGTAATCAAACTCGTGTAGTTAAAGCACCAAATGCCATGCCAAGTTTTTAAGTGCAACTGCCTTAGATGACGTTTATCAAACCGTTCTAGGCAGAATTAAAAAAGAAATACTTAAAATTCCAAGAGTGGTGTCGATAAAGTTTGATTTTTGGACAGATGGGATTGACAGTTCATGTAAACTAAAATGTTTCACAAAAAAAACTATATTTTTAATATATATTCCTATATTTTCTGTTTTTGTTTTTTTTTTTTTAAGGGAGGTTAAAAAAAGAATTATATAGAAATGTATTTTTTTTTCAATAAAATCGACTAAGCCGCCGGCCGCCGTGTTATATCCGCGCGCATCCGACAGCCGAAGAAATCAGCGTCTAAACCGGCGCAGCCGCCGGCTTCCGATTTTTTTTTCTCCAGCCAGCCGCCGGTAATGTTAGACCGGCCCCCGGGTATATGTCCCCTCCCAGGAACAATGTTATTAATAAGAATTATTACAAAAATCATATATTATTTTTCATTTTATACATTAATTTAATTTCTTCTTTATGGCTATGGGTTGAGTAGGTTTTGGGAAATTTTCCGACGAGAATTATCGAGAAATGTTGGAGATTTTCCTTTTCCGAATCTCAAATTACGAGATATAATATCTATTCGGGAAATGCCGTTCTCAAGATTTTTTAAACAATTCTCGAGAAATCCAAAATATATTTTTTAAAATGCAAAATACAAAAAAAAAAAAGTTTAATTATCAATTCTTTTGAAATACGTAGTTACCTACAATCGGGATAGAAATCCGCTAATGAGCGAATAGTGAGTAAGTTTAAATTAAAAATTGAGCCATTAAAAAAATGTTTTACGTTCGAATGGTAGGGATATTTACGAATATTATGACAAATATAAATATATTTTTAAAATTACATTTTTACATTAATTTTAACTTTTCTCGATTTCTCAAGAATTCTTGA
Organism: Bolitophila cinerea; assembly: GCA_010015015.2. NCBI lineage: Eukaryota > Metazoa > Arthropoda > Insecta > Diptera > Mycetophilidae > Bolitophila > Bolitophila cinerea. Next base: position 3,098 of record JAAAKO020038653.1, read on the forward strand.
GAGTATCTTGTCGGAATTCCCGAGTCCCGAATCCCGACATTTTAAACTTTTGCGGGAAATCCCGTATCTCGAGATTGAGATTGTCTCAGAAAAAGAGAACTCTAGTTGTGGGTATATTAATATCTTTAAGTGTCAACGTTATTCGGTTAAAATCCAAGCTCTCAACCTTATACATACTTGATATTTTTTTTCAATAGAAATTTCATTAATAAATATTTATTGCTCTCAAATGAAAGTAAATTTCATGAAACATTCATGTATTTGGCTAAAGTAAATGAGAATTATTCAGCCAGAATTAGAAAAAGAGTTGCCTTAGAATGCATTATTTGGCAGAATATTCAGGCCTTGCTTTAACCAGGTTGGTTGGCTTATTCAGTTTTTTTTTCTTAATAATAACCTGAATAAAATTATTGTGGAGATTTCAAACATATCGACACTTTGATTTATAAAAAAACCGCCAGCGCGACATCCTACAATTACAGATTACACTAAAACAATACAGAAGGCGTGACCTGGCCATAAAACTGATTTATCGGAAGGCGAAACGCATTTAATAAAAAAAATAATACTCGTATATAAATAAATTGAGGTCATAAATCTAAATCTACTCATTCTAATTAGTCTTAATTTTTCTACTAATTTGTAACGAGTTGTTTTAAAATATAAGAACGAACATCAAATAGTAAATAAACAGTAAAAAATTGACCAGAACAAAGTATACCTAATTTTACTTTGTGATCCAAGCAAACACTCGCAATAAATTCTAGATTAACTAATAAATATTGTTGGAAATGCTAAAAAAACGTTACGCTCTTTGACCAAAACGATCACGATGAAGTTTTCAAGCAGCGTAATGGTAAAGTAGAGAATGAAACGCAGATTGCAAGGAAATCGAATTATCAAAACAATTTGGTAAAATTATCATCTTTAATTGATCCATCCAACCAATAATAATTGCTGCAGAGGAAAAACAGATAAATACAATTTGTACGATGAAATGATTTTTCAGCTCAAACAGAAGTTTGATAGAATTCAAACTACTCGGGATAAAATTCAGAGTTATCAACTATTTTGCCAAATTCAGTTTTTCAAACTACCAATTAAATAGAGATTGAAATTCAAAAGAGTTACAAAAAAATAATGGAGTTTTCTCGAAACCAGAACATAAAGTTAGGATAATTGTGAAGTCAAAAAATCCGTTTTGAAATATTATACCGACGATGATATCAGCCGAGTTATGCCTGGAAAAAACTAATGCATATCGATCGGGAAAAGTGCAAAAGAGATAAATGATGAATACGATAAAAGAGTGCTATGACGTGCTATGATTTAAAGCCAAAAACGAAAATGGTTCATCGATGATTTTATTTTTAAATTGCTTTTCTGCTAATTTATCATGTTTTTTTATAATTTACCAAAATAAAACTATCTGACTAAAAATTGTGTATATATGATGTTTCATTTTCGTATTTAAAATATTCACACGAAAATATTATGTAAATAATCGAACTCCGTTTAATAAATATCTTCTTGAATAACACACATATCAAATATAAAATTTATATTCATATATATTTAACCTGATTTTTGAGGTTACATATATATATTTATATGCAATCACGAATTTGACGTTCGTCGGATCGTAGTTCCTAGGAAACGACGCCGATGCGCCAATTTGAGTGGAACATTTAACTTATTCTCAAAAAGCAGAACATTATCTATAATTACCATCCACCTGCATCCCTTTTTAGTGCAGACCGACCGACCAACCGATCTATACATTTTGGGTAATATTATAATATGTGTATGATATATACTTTGTAATTTGGCACGAGCGGCCGAGTGCACGCAAAATTACACACATACGAATATATTATTTTGAATGTGGTCACGCCATAAGACGCAAACACACACACACACAGACAGCACTTTTAACTATGCAATTTCTGGCATTTTTATTAAATTATAGAAATGGCATCGAATTCGCAATTTTCGAATAATATCAATCAATTATTCTATTAAAAAATGAGTCTGTGTGTGTGCAATTACGAGAAACCGTGCGCGCGATCGTCAAAACAAAAAATCGCAATGGCATGCATGAAATGTATAAAATGTGTATGTTTTTATTCTTTCTTTTCATTGGCAGATCTTTAGAATCTAATTATAGGCGAAATGCCTTAACTGCCAAATGCATTATCAAATCAAACATTTATAGATTTTATGCGTTTTTGTGTTTCGAGCACACACACACAAACACACGGCTCTCAATATCGGAATGCAGAACGCCGAAATTGACGTTTAGCAATGACTTTCAACGAATTCTTCAGACGGCACGCGCTCCTTTTGTAGTTTTTGTTGCGTGTGTGTGTGTGTGTTTATGCTATTCACGAAATTCGCGTGCGCGTGCATAACATTTTGTAGCCAATGCGAAAAACACATTCCAGGACTGTGCTGATACTCAGGACTTGCAGGGTGTCTGGTGTCAAATAAATCTAAGCTATGCGGCGGCTGGCGCGTCCGGTGCAATCTTGGATTAGACGAAAGCGCCGACAATGCAATACTGGATGCACTTAATTAGGTATTGGGACCTTTTTTGCGGGTGCACCATGAGAAATGCGCATGTGAATCGATGTTTTGATGTTGCGTGCGAGGAATTCTCGATAATTTTAATTTTATTGCTCTATTGCGAGGATGTTGTTCGATAATGGTTATTAGTTATTTTACTTATTCGATTTGAGAACATTGCTTTTTAATTATATTGGTCCAGTTTCAAGAGTGTTACTCAAAATTATACCATATATAATTAAATTATTCTTTGCGGCATGCATACGCATATAGAGAAAAGTCAGGACAACAGAAACAAGTCATCAATCACATTATAATAAGCCGTCAGATTAAAAGAAAATGACTAGAAACATCTATAATATGTCTCCTAATGGATTTGTAATTGAGATTGGATCGACTACATTTTGTCGGACATATATTGCAAACAGAAGCTCTATCGCATGAGTGTATATGTCAATGGACGGACATGGGTTCGTATTTGTATTTAATTTATTGAGAGAGTATAGTTTGACAGTAATGACTTGGGCAACCAAGAACAAGCTCGGGCTTCTTATTGTTGGGCAACCGCATATTTAAATGAGTAAGGCAGAAATATGTCTTTAACATTCAGTCAATTTGTTAGGGCCTCAAAATGTAGCTTTAAGTCACAACTAGCGTGTCTCAGGATTTTTCGTCAGAATAAGTCTCAATTTCCTGACGTTAAGTCTCAATATTGAAAAACAAAATAACACAGCAATAAACACTGTGGCAATAATGCACAATCGCTGTGAGATTAAGTCTCTTGAGAATAATTCACCACACCGTGTTGTTAACAAATATACTAAATCTAAGTTAAAGCATTTCTATACGCTTCAAATACATCCGTCAATGTAGAAACAAATTTCCTTTCTACAAACACTTAGCATTCTTTTTATTTTCAAAATTTAAGCAAAATGTTCCGTTTTTTTATTTAAAAAAAATATTTGGTACTTAAACACTTGAGAATAATACATGTAATTGTATCTTAAACGTATATTATTTTTATTTCATAATGTAGATATTTGAAGAATTTCGGGATAAACTTCAAATTTCTACATCATCATATACATCGTATTATATATTATTAATAATATTTCAAATATTTTATATTCACCGGTATTTGCATTTTTTTATTATTTTATATTTTTCTCATGATATTTGCATTTTTTCAGATATAAGTCATGTTTCTTAATATTCGAAAATACATTTTAATATTTAATAACAGATTTTATATTTGCAGATATTTTCGGATATTTTCAAGTATTTGTATAAGTATAAGAAATAATAAATAAATTATATTCTCAGATATTTGTGATCATCGCCAACAAAAATATGTAAATGCATAAGAATAAAAAGAATTTACAAACTTTTTTTAATCTAAGCTGGTTCTTTAAAGCCATATCTTTAGTTCTTATTTTTAAATATTTTACTCATAAATGTATATTTTGAAATTTTAGGAGCTCTTTTTAGCAAATTTTGCCTTTTAGAGCATATTTTGTACATTAAATTGCCTATTTTATTTTTTGTATTTATTACAAAATAAAATAATTAAATATATATACATAAATATATATATATATATATATATATATATATACAAAATACACATAAAATTCAATGGATAATTTGAATCGCATCTTTGTAATACCTTCAAATTGTGCATTTTGTCAAGCAATTTGGCCAAAATGTCAAATAAGTGAACTTGATAATAGCTGAGGTTTCTGTTATTAGGATTTATTCCAACTTAGAAAATCACTTTAAAGGGAGGTGTGGTTTAATGTTAAAAATTGACCCAAACTAATAGTATAATTAACAAAAAAGACTATCATAAACTAAAATTAGATAGGATAACAAACTCAGGCAATGGGTTAAAAAATGTGAAGTTTTTAATATATAACTTCTTCTCCTTCACCTCACTCATCCCCAAATACATCATTTAAAAGAGATGATACGATTTAAAAAGTTTTTTGTGTTTTTCCCTAATAACGGTGATCTATATCCCTAAAATGTAAAAAGAAACATTATTAAACTGACATTATTTCCAATTCATTCAAAGATGTAGTATATATTTAAAAAATGCTGTGCATAATGTAATGTGCATATTTTAATGTTTTGGAGCATATTTTTTTATTTTAAATGCATAATTAGGTACTTAAAACGTATTTTAAATGAATATTTTTGGTTGCCCTGGTGATGATGAATTTTTATATTTTTCATAAAAACCTAATATTTTGATATTAGCCTTTTATTTGCAAATATTAAAAAAAAAAATATGTAGTATTTAGTATTTATTAACATATTTTCGATATTATTATTATATGGTATAATATTCGTGTTATTTTAATTATAATTAATATTATTATGAATATTTAAACATTTAATATATTTAAACATTGCTGTATTAGTAAAAAATATTTTAGATATTTTATTACTAATAATATCTGCACGATTATCCGGTATTATCCAATTTTGTGCACCATATTTCGGTAAAAAATATATAACAAGTTTAAATATTATAAATTTTTATGAGAAAAACTTTTTTAGATATTTTTGGGTACACAATATTTTGATTATAATGTATTTTTGATGCTTATTTTAAAGGCTTAAAACAATGTTCTAATGGCTCTATTTAAGCGCTTTAAAACATATTTTTAGCGAGAAGTTTAAAATTTAGGTAGACGCTTTATGCAATATAAGGCTCTTGAAGAAACAATAAAATGGAATTATCAGCTATTTGATCCACAGACTAAAAACGTGATACTATAAATATTCTATCTAAGAGATTTGTGGGATTGTTCAATATTCATCCCCAAATAGTGAAACCAATAAAAAATTTCAAGGAAGTACAAAACAAACATACTATGTATGGTTTTGTTCTAACTGCATGCGTAACTGATCTTTATTAAATATATACCTCTAACTATACATATATAAATTTTGCTTTACATATATGTATTATGTACTTGTGTGTATCCATTATCCATATATAATATTTGTTCGATCACACACAAAGTTGCACAATTAAAATTGTTAATGTTTGCCAGTTAGCCTTCGAGCTTATAACTTAACTATAAGTTTTTTTTTCTATATAAAACAGACATGCAGATAACGTATAAGTATACCGTATATCTTATAAGTATACTATAAGTTGTATTTTATATACAATATTATACATATATACAAACTTTGGGAACATTGGTTTGCATTTATTGTATTTTGTATATTGACTTATTTATTTAAATAGAGTGTTTTCATTTCGTGCGATGAGCTGAATTTAATTTTTAGATGAGGGCATGTGAATTCATAAAGAATGAATGGTATAATAATACATCAAAAAAAGTAAAATATTTTAAAAAAATATTTAAAAAATAACCACTTTTGTATTCTTTTATTTCATATAATCATTCTTCAAAATCGTAAAGACATTTTTTCATAATTGTTTTTTTTTAATTCACATTAATATAATTAAATATGTTGACACTATTTTGTGGTATATCTGAATTGTGTGATGTTTAGAATCAATGTGACAGTTTTTACTTCAGCTAAATTACGAAATTGATATTTGAAGTAAAAGAGTTGGGTTGTTTATTTTCCCAAGGCCCGTATATAACATAATTCATGTCATAAGAAGTTTATCAGAATTAATAATAATTATCATGTATTTAGGTGAAAACAAATATTTCTTGTGATTCATCATGAGATCATGAGATCATGACATAGTCTAAATTATTTCTTTTAAATTATTTTACATTTAAAACAAAAATATTACATTAGGCATTTTTTTGCTAACTTAGGTGTTTCCTTACTTGTACTTTGTACTTTTATATTTTAAGGTGCCTATTCCTTTTTTTTTGATGCTCTATTATTTTTTTAAGATACACATTTTGTAAGAATACGATTTTTTAGAGGAACGAATTATATAATGCCAATACAAAAGGCTTGATTTCAATATGATTAATGTTAGTGATTCCTGAACACTTATCAAGATTCATGAGATGATAATTTCAAAAAGTTTCGAGCCAGAAAATGCAGAACAGATTGTATGGCCGTTTTATCATGATTCACAAAATAAAATGATTGCAAATTTATTTTATATTAAATGCACACAATTTTAGAAAATCCTTTTTTAAATGATTTTTTTAATTCCAATAAACATCGTTTGATTTCACTATGATTATTGTTAGATACATATGAGATAATGATTATTTCAAGAAGTTTCGAGCCAGAAAAGATAAAACAGTTTGTATGGCCATTTTATAATAATAAACAAAAAAAAGTTGCACATTTATTTTATTTTAGTTGCACATTTTTTTAGGAATACGTATTTTGTGAAGAGCGAATTATTTAATGCCAATAAAAATCACTTGATTTCAAGATGTTAAAGTCAGTGATTCTTTAGTTCTAAATAATATTCATGAGATGATGATTTCAATAAGTTTCGAGTCAGAAAAGATGAAACAGATTGAATGGGTGTTTTATTATGTTTACAAAATAAAATATTTTTTTAAGGAGCAAATTTTTTAATGGTAATAAAAAACGCTTGGTTTCAAGATAAATAATGTAAATAATTCTTGAGGATACCTGATGAATCAGTAGATGATAATTTCAAGACGTTTTGAATCAGAACAGATAAAAAAGATTGTATGGCTGTTTTATCATGATTTTCGGAGTAGTTAGCTGTATTTACAAACGCAGTTTTAACTTTAAAAAATATTATTTTTAATAGTTTTATAAATAAAGTTTTAGTCTGTTTATTATTATCTCAAAGCAGATCCTTCATCCCAAATCCAATAACACACATATTGAGGCTTTTTTTATTCAGTCAACTTTTATGAGTATTCTATTTACACACAAACCCTAATAATACATTTTATTGTTATATTTACGGGCACCCTTGCACGGATGACATTTACGCTCGTATCTGTGCTCTAAATATAGACAGTTACACGCATAATTTAAGGGCGGGCGATGAACAATCAAAACATGACCTTGCTTTTATTACTAATGTTTTCTTGAAAGGCGCACCATGATAAAAAAGCGTGCGTTATTCTTTTATTATTGTATTATGCAAAAAACCCTCGCAAAACATAATTTACTTTCTTTCATGGCACCTCGCGGTACCGTTATTCGGGTACACACATTTTTTTGTGGGTATATGTTTTCTCCGCATGCATGTTTTATCTGTAGGAGAATGTATATATTTTACCACCAGGAAGTGTTCTGGAAAGATCAGCGAGCGAGCCAACGAGCGCGCGCACACGGAGCAACCCTTGGTCATTGTTTGGTGCATAAACGATACTTTTATGTTTTATGTTTTATTTTTGGTTTACAGTTATATGCCAACACATAATCGATTTATGCTACGTGCATTAGCAGTCACAATACGTATGTATATATAGTAGTGTACGGTCTTCAGTTGACTTATAGGCGATTGTAAAAGATATACTGCGATAATAAATCGTAAATGTCGTTGTTTGTTTATACAAAACACACGATGTCAGTGAAGATCGGCCGGCGCTTGCAAACTCTGCGGATATCTTTCTCAATCATTTTATTTGGAAAATAAACAATTCCGTAAAAAATCAAAAAATATAATTTATTGTTATAATGTATGGGAACGTTTTACGTTTCGATTTTGGGTGAAAAATTTAAATCATTTTTCTTCTTTATATTTTAATTGTTAATAAATTTTAAGTCAAGTATTTACTTAAAGTAAGACCATTTGAATAAATGTAATTTTTATGTTAGTGCCAAAAAATATATTAAAATGCCAAATAATGAGTTTCAATAAAAACAAATGAGTTTTAATTTAATCAAATGGGTACCATAATTAATATTTGATTTTTTTTAAAATAATTAATAATAATAGTAATGAGTTAGAAATGCAATAGCGCACTAATTCAAAATAAATAAAATACAATTAAAACAAGTGAATGCTTATAAATAATATTAAGTTTTAAAAAATATAATTGATATCAAAAAAAATAATAATGCCTTTTATTAAAATAAAATAATATATTAATCAAATATTTTGTGCCAAAAATATATAAATGAATAATAATTAAAATAAAACATGTTTTATATTTTTAGAGATAAGTTCATACTTTAATTTTGAAATGAAATATGCTATATTTCATTTGGCTTCGAAAATGAGATATTTTATTTAAATATGATCTCATTTGTTTAAAATTATTCTCAAATATTCATTATTTAAATATCATTTAAAATTATTCTCATATATTCTCATATATTCATTATTTAAAATTCATTAAAAAAACAAAGCATTATTTGGTTATATTACTATTACTTTTTGAGCTTTTACTTTATTGTATTAGCAATTTGTATAAAAATTGTAATTTAAATTGTAATTAAAAAATGCATCTTTTTTTAAAATCGATTGCCATTTTTAACACATTCCTTTCTAAGATTTTTTAAAGTTAATAATTAATTAAAAATACTTGCATTAATAAATAAATAAGAATACATTATTGAATTTTAATAACTTAAAAATTGGATAAAATTTTATTCGATATATTGATTTAAGTATATTATTTGCACAATGAATATTGCAATATTGTTTATTGTGTATATAATATATTAAAATACAATTGGTAGGCCTGCATCGTCCTTCGATTCAAGAAGTCGCTAAAAAAGCATTCACATACAAAATATATATATATATATATATATATATATATATATATATATATAT